>VNKC01000884.1:0-113022 GCA_008042775.1 Drosophila pectinifera
TGGCCGTCAGCCTGGGCATGCTCGACGAGGAGCAGAAGCGCGACCCCGAGGTGGGCAAGACCATTCGGGCCCTGTTCATCATCAGCCCGGACCACAAGGTGCGCCTCTCCATGTTCTACCCCATGTCCACGGGCCGCAACGTCGAGTGAGTGTCTCTCATCTTGATATATCTATATCCTCCCTGCTAACTTACTCCTCATATCCTACAGTGAGATCCTGAGGACCATTGACTCGCTGCAGCTGACTGATCGCCTCAAGGTGGTGGCCACCCCCGCCAACTGGACTGTGAGTACTCCATTGACTACCGCTGATTGAATCCGTGCTGATTGTGTCTTTGTTCACAGCCTGGGACCAAGGTCATGATCCTGCCAAGCGTCACCGATGAAGAGGCCAATAAACTGTTTCCCAAAGGCTTCGACAAGGTCTCCATGCCGTCTGGTGTCAACTACGTCCGCACCACAGAGAACTACTAGTCATTCCATTCTATTTTGAATTTCCTAATAACCCCCATTTCCTTTGTGCCATAACAAAATGTATTAGTATATAAAATAAATTTTATAATAAAATTACTTACAAAGCAACTGCCTCAATAGATTTTTTTAGTGGTCGCATCTATTAACTATATCAGACAAACGTCTTTGTAGGACATTACAGTCATGAAGTAATGTTTTCTTTATGTTTTAAAAATTTTTAAATATTAAAACCAGTTTAATTAAGAACTTTAAATAAGAGCTTCACTCTAGTAAACGTACATATTTAAATACTAAACAAGACTTAGACAATAAACTGAAAGTTCCAATTATTTCAAGTAGTATCAATTGTAAATTTTTTGTTTATTAATTCATTAATAGATAGAATCATACATGTATTAAGTCTTACGATATTGTATAACATTGTATATAAATAATTTAGAAATTGATGTATTCTAATTCCATAATTTTGTAATGAATACATTTCAAAATTATTGTAATGTTATTCAATTTGCTAATAATATGGCAATTAAGGTAATGAATATAAATTTACTGGACATCATTAAAACGTATTATTTTAAATAGCCAAATTAAAATAATAACTGCAGATGCAGGAAACCTTTATAATTGTTATATAGCCAAAGGTTCTTATATAGCAACCTACTTTATGTTAAAAAATCAGAAAATGTATTATTTATTATACAATAAATGTTTCATATTTATTGTTCAACACTTTATATGCTGAAATAATTGATATAATTATGTGCATTTAAAAATGTATGCACTAAAAAGAAAAATATCATAGATATATGTTATATAGTAAAAATAACTCTTTATTTTATATTAATACTAATTTGAGGCAGAAAGGTGATGAAATGCGAGATTTACAAAGTGAACATGAATAATGAAAGCCTTCAAGTGGCCAATAGTTGTTGGAGTTTGCTCCATAGATGGCTATATCTTCCTTTGGGACCACTTTGAGTTTCCTAGTTCTGGACTGGCTTGGCTTCTTCCGTGGGCGCCTTCTCGAACAGGTACTCCTTGGCCATGGTGTAGGCGAGTCCGGCGGTCAGGCAGCCGACGACAGTTCCCTGGGCGGCCACTCGCAGCTGCATCAGGAAGACGCTGGTGCTCATCGCTCCGCGGTTGCGGTATTTGTACGCTCCCACCAATCCGGCTGCCACGAATCCGGCAATGCCCACAAGCATGAAGGGTGACTCCTTGGCCTTCCTTGCGAATTTGTTCTCCTGGGCGATATCCTCATCGCTCTCGAAAAGGGATTTGGAACTCATGTTGAAGTAGCAATCGTTAAATCTGAATGATTTGCTTGTATTTAATTCGTTCTCTTGCTTTTAGCTGTTAGCTCGCTCAGCTATTGCTCACTGACTCACGAATGAGCGATCTCTCTGGCTTTTATACCCTGCTAACACGGTCAGTGCGAATGAGAGGGACAGAGAACGAACGCTACCTTATCGCACAAACATATGTACATACGTACTATATACAAATACATATGAATATGTATAGGCCTTCATGTTCACAAATCGTGATTGAGGTCATTTGTGTATTTTTATATATGGTAGCTGTTCTGAACCAGCTTTGGACTTTGTGATGAAATTATTTTTTAAACTATTGCCTGAAAAAAAGTACAGTTTTTCGTCTACTTCCCCTTTAAGTCCTCACAAATTAGACTATTCCCTTCGTAAGTTATCCCCCAAACAGCTGCTATAACAGCTGATCACTTCCCAGCTGATCGTTCAGTCTCGGCAAACCCGAAGCAGACATAAACAGAGAGCCAGAGAGCGGTTAAATCTACACTGGTGTTGGTAATTCACGGCAGAATCACCCACACATTCGAGGCAACAATCACACCAACGGAGAAAGTGCGAGCACGAGAGAGCGGCGCACGGTGCGATGGTGTTGGTGAGTGGCCGCAGTGCACACATAGATCGGCCGCCTCTCCCGTACACGTACACGAAACGAGCCTCCGATTGCAGAGCAGAGCGACTGAATTAGTGAGACTGTGTGGGTGCGTCTCTCAGGGATTCGCACACTATAAAAGATTGGCTCTCAGTGGGCCACACGGATGGGTGCAGTGGGTTTCGGTCGTCGGTTGGGAAGAGCATTCAATCAGAAACTAGCAGACAGTCTACAGAAATAGTACTTAAACCCTCATGGAATTATAATAGAATATACAAGTACATATGATAAAAATTTTAGTTAGTTACAAACTAATACCCAAAACGCAGGAAGATCTGAGTTTATTATACACACTTTGTGGTAATTTTCCATCGTTTTCTGGGTTGTTTGCTTGAATTTTGTAGTCAAGCGGGACAGAAGCTGTTTTGTTTTGAAGGTGAGAGGGAGAGAGAGCGAGGCCAAGCGCAAACAAGTTGGCAGTGGTAGTGGTAGAAGAGCAGACAGAAAGAGCAACTGAATTGAAAAATATCGTGAGAATGAGAGTCAGAGGGAAAGAGTGAAAAATCAAGAGCGAACCGGGTTTGATCACCGATAAATAGCTTGAATTGAAAAAATATCGAACAGTGCTATTATCGAAATACGCCATCTGGCGGTCATATATTTATTATTATTAAAATAGTTTTTGATTTGTATTACTAAGGAAACCTAATTATATTAACACGATTGTTTCTTGAAAAGCTGCTCCAAAAACGGCTGAGCCGAAGCTTTCGGCGTAAAAGCTTATGGTTAAAGTCAGCTTTGCCTACAGCTGATTTTGATAAGAGCCGCCTTCGCCCACGCCGCATGTTTTCCTCCTCCTTTGCCTCCGTTACTTTTCGTCCTCTGCCTTCCTCCTACCTTCGCTTTGCTTCTGCCATATATTCCTGTCGGTTTTGGCGCTCCGCTTCAGTTCAAATTTAGCGATGCGCGCGTGCGGTTGTCGAGCGGTCAAAAAATAACTGTAATTCGCTTTTGTGTTTTGGGTGTTCTTTGGGTTTTCGGAACTCCGGATTCGGAGGCGTCGGCGTGTTCTCCCCTCGCAGTGCCCACACACCTACCTTGGTGACAGAAATATTTGCCCCAAAGCGAAAAAACTTTGCCACTTGTTTGTTTGTTCCTTCGCGAGTGTTGTGTGTGTTTGCGCCCACCAATCCAAACATGTGTGTCGGGGGCAGGGAACAAGTCCTCCCCAGCACTGCGTATTCATATTCCCACGTCAAATAGTTCCCCCGTTCCGAGTCACGCGTCCAAGTGATCTGATCGTGTTGTTAACTGGCGTAAGAACGTTAAAAAAGTTTCTGGCCGTGTCCAGATGAAACGGTGGATGCAGCCACTGGCGCCACGATAAAGTTTTTGCTGCTCCCCTTTTGCGGGGCTTCTCTTCGTCGGAAAAGTTGCGATTGCGAACCAACAACTGTCCTCATAAAATATGCCAAGACATTTACATCCCGGCAGTGAAGGAGCTTTAAGCCCCCCTGCCGTTCCCGGCGGCCATCAAAGTGTTAAAGCGTCATAAAAAAGGTACGAAAAAATGGTCCCTCGGTGACCATTGAATAATGCATTCAATTACGAGTGTCGCCAAAAAATATAACAAAAACAAACAGCAAATTATGTGATAGGTACATTAGGAGCACGTGTGAGTGATAGAGGATACCCAGTGTCATGTCATTAGTGTTTTTAGTAGTGTTTACTTAATAAACATTACATCAAACACAAATAAAACAAAGGGAAACCATTAGGATGGTTAAAAAAGGGTTAATTACCACAAAGCCTTTGTTAATTACATTTGCTTTAGACGGGCAATAATACAATGAATTATTTGGGGTCAATTTAATGTGGAATTGTGAAATTAATTGTTTAACAAGAAACTAAGTAATGTTAAGCCTTCAGGCTTTTTACATTTCAACTGAAAGATTACAGTAAAGCTTCAAGAATAAGCCCTCTGACTTAACGTGGATATTCGTATTAAACGCATATTTTACGTACAGTTTCCCCTTTAAAGAAGTCCGACTGTGTAAGCGGTGCGACTGAATGTTTCATGAAGAGTCCATTCAAAGATAATTAACAGCTTATCCCGAGATCATTTAAGGGCGACAAAAAGGGACAACAACAACACCGACAAAGTCGCATTGAAATTGTAACTGTGAAATTGAAAGTCAGCGAGGGGAGCCGAAAAGCCCTGAGAATCGGAGGGGCGAGCGAGACGGCGAGACAGATCAGACTGCCATAAGCCTTAAATATTTATAAAACGATTAAGCAAACTTTTATATATTTTGCTTTACGTTTTGCAAACGCCATTTGCACCCCCGCTCAACTTTGTTCCTTTTTTTTCGCCCTGCTCTTCATGAAATGTTAATTTTAATTAAGCAGCGTCGTGCAGCTGAGAAAAGAAAAGCAAAGGGAACCCGCGATAAATACCGGGATTACGGAGGAGAGTGTATATATGTATGTGGGGGTGTGTGCAAGTGACGGGCGGGACAATGGTTAAAACAAAAGTATAAAACAATAAGTCAGCGGAGGTCCGATGATGAGCAGGTGTGCCGGGGGGGAGCAGGAAATGCGGATTTCCTTCGCGGTAAAGCGGGTCAAGTTTTTGTTATAAAATATTCCGAGTGTCGCAAAAAAATAAAGCAATGAAAATAATAATAACAAGTGGTGGCAAGATGCGGACGGGGAAGTGGGGGACACTGCCGCGGATGCGGCTTGTTTAGCAGCTTCGGGGGTCCTTTAGTTAATACTTGTGCAGCAACAACATCAACAAGATAGCAACAACAACGGCAAAAACAAAAAGAAAAAACAACAAAGACAAACTGGCGACGACTTCTTGCGGGACATTGTGTAGGCCAAAGAATAATAAAGACCAAGAAAAACAAAGACGGCAAGAAAGGTCTTTCTCCCTCCAAACAGATGAGAAAGTGGAAAGTGCACCTAAAGAAATTAATATAAGTTTTCGGTGAACTATCCAAGCTAGGCTTATTTTAAATTTAGATGTCATATGTCTGATTTAATAGTCACTAAATAGATTTAATCTGCTCTCTTAATTAATATTTAATCAGCCGCATTTTCTGGCAGTGTGAATGCCTTGTTTGTTTTGTCTTTGATCTCCAGCTTACATTTTTTGATTTAATCTTTATAATGTCGATTTTATTTTAAGTCCATTGAAAAGCAGCCTAAAAGTATGCAATACTCTTAAGGTTCTTACATAAATTGTGTTTGTTGACTTAGAAACTGAAATACCTTTCTGATTACTTATTAATAAATTAACAGCGTCTACTAGGAGCCTTCTGACTTAAACAAATTATTTCTTAAGGCTCATATTATTTTCTGAGTGTATGAAGGAAAGGCTGGGGCCAACTGAACGAGACACGCGAGAGCGAAAGGCTTAGGAGCACAGGTCTGGGCAATTATTGTTGATGAATACACCCACACAGGCAAAAACTCACACACACTCGCACATACACTCAAACTGAGCAGTATAGGTATAGAAAATATGGGCCCAGCTCCCCTCCAAACGCACGCAAAGAGGCGCTTTTCTTTTTTGAGTAATAATGGAAAGCCTCGTCCCTCCTTCCTGTGCATGGAGAACAATAATTTGTTATCTGTCCGTAAAGGGCTTCCTCTCACTTTCCTAGGCCCCTAAGAGCAGTCTATAAATCACAAAAACCAAAAAATATCA
Organism: Drosophila pectinifera; assembly: GCA_008042775.1. Taxonomy (NCBI): domain Eukaryota; kingdom Metazoa; phylum Arthropoda; class Insecta; order Diptera; family Drosophilidae; genus Drosophila; species Drosophila pectinifera. The sequence goes on from VNKC01000884.1 coordinate 6,106, forward strand.
TCTATGCGTGGGCTAGCAAAATCGCTTTGTGCGCCGACAAAAACATAATTAAGACATTATGCCCCTGTCGATTTTGGGAGGGTTTGGGCTATATGCTTGTATATCTTTGCCCAGCACAAATAACAATGGGCAACCTCATTTAATGTGGTGGCATTCCCATAAATAATGATTAGAAATTAAATGGGTTTTGCACGGGCAGGAAATCGGCCTGAAACCACCAAATAAATTGCGAAACTAACGAGCCAAAGCTGAGGAAATCAATATTAGAGATTAGTTGTTACAGAAATTAAATTAAAAGAAGGTTCAGTTCGGAAGCTAGAACCCACCAAAATATAATTATTTTATATTAAAATTTATACCAGCTACTAAGACTCTTTACATATATTATTAAAACGAAAGCTTACGCTTAGGAATAATCCAATTGTTTGTGGTATTTCGAATTTGCATACTTATTAGTTTTAATATTTTCATAATTTAATATTATATTATGTTAATATTACGGCTAAGAGTATAAACTAAATGCAAAACATTATTTAATCATTATTCATAATTTGTTTGTTATTTTAACCCGCTTTAAACTGTGGACCGAATTATAAATTATGCAGATGCCGTGCATTTGTATAATTAATTTGCTAAAATATAAGTGTTGAATTTAATCTTTATTCTTGGCTTATTACGTCCTGTCCTAGTCCTCTTATTTTCGAGTGCCAAGTGCAGTCTAAAACTTTAATGCCGAGAGAAAACTATAAATCTAATTGGAAAACTAATTTCCAGCGCACAAGCTAATGGCGGAGGAATCCAGTGATAGAGACAGATGCTGTATACAAATTTGTTAATTTCGCCAGCGCTAATTTGCAGTAACTAATTAAAAAACACTTTCAAGTGAAATATTCCGCCGTCACATAAATATTCCGATGCTGAGGGGGCGGCACAGCCAGAGTCTGAGATGCACGGCGGAGCAAATCTAATTAATAAGTGGAGCAAACGCGCGGCAAATTTATTTAGCGCTCCTGGAGAAAGAGAGCCGGCACACCTGGCCAGGATTGTCCTGGAGCCTTCGCCGTCATTCTAGCCTGGCGGCAATAATTGCGTAAATTTTTCACAAACAGACAACGGCCAACAACAAGTGGGGCACTTGGAGCGGAGTGCCTTCAAGTGGCAGCAATCTGCGTCCTGTGTGTATTGTCTGTCTAAGAGATGATTTGATTTGGCTGCCTGTAAATAATAAGCCCCCACACGGGGCTCTCTCTCTCCATATATATATAAAAATATATATATATGTACTATAAATAGGGCTTTGTACCTTCCTCACTCATGTGTCTAACTGTCTGTTTGTTTCTTTGTTTGTTTGTTTGTTTGCTCGTCCTTGGCACTTGTTTGCGTGTGTTGTTTGAATTGAATTTGCTGCTCTTTGACGTGGATTGGATTGTCGACAGCCAGGATTTATGGGTCAAGCCGGAAATGATTTCTAAAAGGCAAAGCATTGCGGTTGAATTGAAGTTGTCGTTGGAAATAGTTAGCTATTTTTAAATAGAGACAAGGAAGAGCTTCTTATTACATCTATATGTATAGTTAAGCTAATGGAAAAGCAGCAAGATTCTTTAGCAATTATTCATATTTATATAAGGGAACCTTTGCAAATACTTATTAATAAATAATCTGCAGGCTGTGTAGATTACTTGGAATTAATTGCTTATTGAGGGACCTTTTCTTGTTTGTTAAGGAAAGTCTTTGCAGAATGGCCAGGTGGTAAGAAGAGGTCATGGGGAAATTCAATTTATTTTTCACTACAGATTGAAGTACATCATATAAATCGTTCCTTAATGCTGCCCGCTTGTATTGATTTCCTTTATTTCCTTTTTGTGCTGCATATTTCCAGAGGGCCATGTCCGAGCCGAGATCGATAAACGAGCACGCACCTGCCGCGAGACCGTTGTAATGCTAATAAATTCACCGGTGCCACCGGTTTAATTAAGGAACCGTCAGCACTGGGCTCCGTGGAGGGTCCTCGAGGCGGGCTGAAGAGGTGACCACCGACCGGACCACTGAGGGGTAAAAGGAAAGGGCATTGTTCGGCTGGGAGGAGACTCGCCAATCTGTGGACGCGCCTCCGTTCGCCGCGGCCCAATCGGGCCACTGGCGGCTACCTGCTGACGGGCACCAGTGCGCCGCGCGAGGATGAGTTCGTCGCAGGACGAAGGCATCTCCAGGAGCAGCAGCAGCAGCTGGGACGGCGGGGCTACGGAGCTGCCGATGAGTGCTTAATTAATGTGACGGACTTTAGTGATATTCAAATAAGTGACGGGCCCGGCGAGGCAGTGGCAAGAACCATCACGGGGCTGAGAGTGCCCACCATAACGACCACAAACATCAGCAACAGCAACATCCCAGCAAGCCCCACCGGCAACAATAGCATTATTAACGGCAGCAACATTAACAACACCAACACCAACACCAGCAGCAACAGCAACAGCAACATGTCGCGCATTATACAGCCACGCTATCGCTTCCGAGATCTACTCCTCGGTGATTTCTCATTCAACGATGATGGCGAAAGGTAAGTGAATTCGGCCATTTGCCACCTGTTCTCCGCACATTGCGCATACGCCCCGTGTCACCTGACCCAACATCAGCACTCACCATCACCAACAGCCCTCGCCCACGGGTCCCAGAATAGATGTTAATAACACTCGCCAACTGCAATTGGCAATACGATTTCCCACTTGCTTCACGGGACTGACCCGGCGATCGATTAATTGATTTTTTTACCACCTGGGCGTTACGGTCCTGTCCGGCGTCTCCTCAATTATTCAATTGCAGGTTTAAAGCTCGTTAGCTAAGCGAAGTTCTAGATAGGGGCCAAACGGTTGTCACCGAAGTCTAGAAATTATTTAAATAGGTTACACCACCAGTAATCAGTTACAAAATCCAATAACTAGGGCGAGCCCTTCCTAGAAATCGATATAAAACAATGTATAAAAGCCGAAATAACTTATAACTTATTCTTCACTTGGCTTAGTTTTTCTTAAAATGTTAAATGGAGAATATTTTCTGGATTTTTGTCTCTTTAAAAATAATGTTGCTTCAAAGGCAACTCTCTCTTCAAAAGTTTAAGCTATGAAAAACCAAATAATATATTTATTTTGCCAAGTTATTTATTTCTTATTCTATTCCATTTACGAATTCAAAATAGCAGTATCTATATCAATATTTATTCCCTAAATAAACCTGAAATCTAGCCAGAACTCGGATGGCTTTATGAATAAACTAAGCGTGGAATCTGACACAATGCACGGCGATGTCATTGTTCTAACCTCCACCTGCTCTCCATATAACGCGAAAAACTCTGGAGAGCACCCTGAAACCAATCAATATCCGCAGTTCTTTCAATTCGGTTTGAGTGCCAATTCAGTGGCACAAAAAATTAAAACAAAAAAGTGGAGTTAGAGCAAAGGAGGGTCGCGAATAATTTGATTCAGCTATTGTTTGCCTTGACCACCAAAGCCGGAACCCATCCAGCCACGATGCAGTTCCAGAGCTTTAATCAAATATCTACTATAATTCGGATGAGTTTTTAATGATTTAATTGTGGCGAGCAGCGTTGGAAATTTCAGTTTGTCGAAAGATTATATTCAACTGACAATCAGTTAATTTAGTGAGAGTTCAATGGTTGACCGACGCATTGCTTCAATATTATTCGCGAGCAAAGGAGAAGGTGTTTTAATAGAAATATTCTATATATACTATCTATAGAGAATATTATATTCACAGGATACACTGGTCGCAATATGCTCATCTGGCGATATCACATTATACGATCATAATACGCTCCATAATATATAGTACATAAACAAACAAACATGTTCTGCCCGTGTGGCCCACAATTAGTGTCTGGAGTGAACAATTAATAGCTCATTAATATGTTTAAAAACAAATCGGATGGCATTAATATCTCTGTTGTTTAGTGCAAAAATGTTCTCTACTTTTGGTGGATGCATGTGGGCTCTAGTCGGGATTGGCCTCGTGTCGGCTGCCGATATGGATAAAATAAAAAAGAATTCCACAATCAACAGCTCCCCTAATCCCACACACACACCGCCGGTTTTCAAGCGGGGAGGATCCAATTTCATCATGGAAGCCCTGAAGACCAGTTGCGACCATAGTTTTGTGGAGTATTTCCGAAAAGTTCCCAATTCCGAGGCTCTTTATACATTTCGAGTTGTCAAATTGGCAGCCAGTTTCACCATCGAAGTGGCCGTAAGGGTTTTGAAAACCAAACGAGTTATGTACAAAGTGGACAATATCAATGGCTGTTACTTCCTCACCAATCCCCTCATGAATCGCGTTTTTGGGTCTGTGTACAAGAGGTTGATTGTGAATGGCAGTTTCTTTAGCTGTCCGATAAAGCCCGGTGTATATTACATTAGAAACGAGGGATCTGTGGACATGTTGCCTACATTTCACCCACCTGGAAAGTACCAGGTCACCATGCGGGTCAAGATGCTCGAGAGTCCTGGTCCGTTTGTGATGGAGATGCTGTGGATATACAATGTAGTGAAAATTAAGTAAAGCTGGTTCATAATAAAGCAGAAAAATAGTAATTTAACAAATACTACAAACTGCATTGGTAAAAAAGGGAAAATAAAGTTGTCTCGCTTTTTGAATAATAATAGAAGAGACTTCCATAGAATGGATGTGATTAACATGTGCTCGCTTCGTGTAAATTTCGCAATTAATAGGTTAATTTTTTTAGTCACACAGTTGTTTTTATTCGCGTTTTGCACTAACGAGTAATCTTCCACCTGAATGAGTTCGATTAAGGTCAATTAATCGCTCATCAGTTGATTTGTGGTCGAGAACATAAAAGCATTTTCCAGTTTTGCGTTCATGGCTTTGAGTGTTGGATCGCTTTTTTGCCTGTGGCTTTTCTGCACGCTCCCCGTGGACGCAGCAGAGGAGGTATAATCAGTTTCCAATTTCCTCGGAAAAATACTTATTAAATATTCCAATTTCCGGTAGCCACATGTCTTTAACAAGGGCAACATTCAGCTCATAATGGAGTCACTGCAAACAAGTTGCGACCATGACTACGTGGAGTATTTCAAGCCAGTCCCAAATTCCGGTCTGCTCTACACCTTCCGAGTGGTCAAGTTGGCGGCGTCTTTTACCATCGACATTACCGTAAAAGTGCATAAAACGCATCGAGTTCTGTACAAGATGGAAAACATTAATGGATGCGGTTTTCTGAACAACCCGGTGATGAATAAGGTGTTTCATGCCACCTACAAGCAGCTGGTGGTCAATGGCAGCTTCTTTAAGTGTCCCATTAAACCGAAGGTTTATTATCTAAAAAACGAGGGCACACTGTCGATTATTCCCAACATCCATCCACCAGGCCGCTTTGAGCTGACGATGCGGGTGAAAATGGCCGGCAGTCGACATCCGTTCGTCATGGAAATGCTCTGGAAGTACAAAATTGTGCGCATCAAATAAAAATATTTGCATTTCTGTGCAAATTCTCACTGTTGGCTCATTGCCAGTCTTTCTTTCCTCATCGCTCATCCGCCGGGTAGTCGCCGGAATATGGTTTTAAAATCTCTAAAAAAGCTGAAGTGCTCTTAAATGCATATTTTTGAAATTAAATTATTTCCAGAGGATTCCTAGCTTAAATTGGTGGCAACTCTTAAAAAGCCAGACAGTCTTGAACAAGATTGAGGAATTTAATGGCTGCCTTTCTAAGCAATTCGCGGATAAACTAGGTTGCCGTCGCCTGAAAACAGTTGGTGGTCAGTGGCAGTGTCCTTAAGTGCCAATTAAACCGAGGGTTTACTATCCAAGCAAGCGGCGATAATGATTGCCTTTCTCCATCCGCCGGGATGCTTTGAAATCGGTTGAAGTGGACCCTCCTTTTGTTATTAAAATGTTGCGGCAATATAATATTATTTATTTCAAATACAGACACTTGCTTTAAATTGCTAGTATATTAATCTTACACCTGAATGATAATGTTTGGAAGCCAATTAATTGCTCATCAGTTGTATTTTGATAGAGAAAATAGAGTAGAGTAGAGTATATGTATAATCTGTTACCAATTTCCTCAACACTTTGAGCTCTCGGTTCAGGTGAGAATTGCAAAAATTCAACGGCCATTCGTGATGGAATTGCTCTGGAAGTGTACAATTGTGCTCGTGAAATAAAAACATTTGCATTCTTCGACGGCGTGTGCAAATTGTCTTAGTTGGCCCATTGCCGTCGTTGCTCATACGCCGTGTAGTTCGCAGGCAGTTCCTCATGTGTTGCGCTCCTTCGGGTAGTTCATGCATTGCTCATACGCCATGTGGTTCGCACTCACTCCCAAAGGTGCCATAAGGTGGCAGAGCGTGTGAGTGCGTTGCCTTTGCGTTCGTTTGGCACTGGCAAATCATAATTCGCCGGGAATGCCTTCTTTGCATTTAATGTAGCGTAAACATTTTAATTTTTTATAAACCCGGCCGCCTCGTGCCCCGATTCCCCGCCCCTCGGCCTGCTCAGCTGACTGCGACGTGCGCAAGTGGCCGTGGCTTTGCCTTTATAATGCCACGTAGTCCCAACCACTTGGCCTGGCCCGTGGCCCATGGCCCATGGCTCATGACGGGGCCCAGTGTGCCTTGGGTTTTTACTGTGTCACGGCTGCCTGCACGTCCTGCTCGGCCTGCTCGTCCTGCCCTTATTCCCTACCTGAAATCGGTTATAAACGGTTTAGCAAGCTCTAGCGGCTGTGGGACTGTTCCCCGATGCTTGAGGGTTATTTTATATGCCGCACACTCACTCTGAGATGCCTTTTCTGTAAGAAATTCGCTTGTACACAAAGCCACAAAAAGGCAAGCATATGGGTTACCTGAGTATGCTGATTCTATTATTATTAACGCTCTCAGCTCGATGACGGATTCAATTCGTAATTTTATTAGGTTTTGATAGCTTTGTGATATTTTGAAGCCTTCAGTTGTAGCTGCTTAATATCAATTTAATCATTTTTGGGTTAATAAATCCGATGAATGTTTTGAATAATTATGAAATGAAATATAAAAAAATCCTTGTTAATGAATCTAATATCTTTATCGTTTATAGAGCATCCCATAGTTGGCTTCCTAATTTATTTCAACCCAAATTCATACTGCACTCTTGAAGAGACCCCTTTTGGGTCTTGGCTTAAAGGCTTTGCGACACTGTATACCTTTTTGGCGGAACCCTTTTTTTATGTGAAATATTTAATAAGTTCGCGGAAATTACGCTTTTGTTTTGCGAACGTTGACGGCATCATAGCGAGATCAAGATTTATGGGTCCTTAAATACAACAATTTTATGGCCTAATCCGGCCATCGAGCGAAGGTCCAACCCAAGAATATTTAATTGCCCCTCCAAATGGCAATGGAATTCGTGATTTTAATGGCCACACGTTCCGGTGTACTAAGTTGTACGTCAAAACGACTTAGCAATTTGTTGGCACTCGTTAACAGATGAAATTGTCCGCATTCTGTGACAAATATAACGATTCCGGCCGCCACCCCTAAGAAGCTTGGCGCTAATAAAGGTCAGAGTTCGGGCTACTTGGGAGGATACGTGAAAATCCACTTTGGCTTCATTAGCAAACATAAATTCCTGATGAAAATTCTTGGTCGTGCGCACTTGAAATGATTTGGAAAATGCGAAACATAAGGAAAATGTTCAATTAAGCCGACTGGGGCCATTGTTTACCTTTTCCCAAAAAGGGTTTCCGGCCCGAAGGCTTCCTCATTACATCTAAGTGGCGGAAGACCCAAGCAAAGAGGAAAAACCTGAAGGCAACAACAAAGAAAACACGTCAACAAGTATGAGGAAAAAATTGGGAGAAAATCAAGGGCAACGCTTTCTGCGGCTGAGTAATGGCAAATTACTTTATTTTCGCACGTTTAACACAATTTTTCCGGAAGGGAGCCACAAAAAAAGAAGAAAAGTATGGAAAAACCTGAACACCTGATAAGTGTACCTTAACTTTACTGAGCTTCTCCATCGCTTTCGTTCGCCCAACTAGAATCAGGCTTTAGCCTTCCTGCAAATACCTCAACATGTCCATTAGCGTTTATTATGCGGCTTACCAGAGGGGAATATATAAGTACTAAGGGCCAGAATGAGGGCCTGTTTGTGAAGTACAATTTCAGACATTTGCCATTACCATTTGTACAAGCTTCGGACACATCCCCACCTGAGCTGACACACTTGTGTGCGGTTTGCCATAATAACTTATGTAAATCGCTTCCTTCTCAGCAGCCAGCCCAGGTTTTATTTTCCACTCTCCACTAACAATCAACTGCAGCACTGCTTGCAAATTATTATTATTCTACCTGGTACTCGTAAAACAAAGGTATACTTCTCTTATGTACATTAGGAAAGGACTTTTCTAGTCGGCAGTAGTTTTTTTTTAGGGTTTCTGGAATATAATCAGCCAATCAATGTATAGTACATAGAATGGAACAAACACTTGTACACATTTTTATAATTTCCTTAGTTAAATATTATTTATAAATAAAGTTTAGCCAAACAAGAGGGTACTATATATCGAAATTCAAGTGCGAATCCACTTTCCCTGCTCACATTTTCCCCCTATGACAAGTCGGACAGGTGCTGCTAGTTGGTTGCTCGCATATCCCAGACGTCCCCAAGTTAAGCCTCCAGTAGCTTCAGTGACTAGTGAGTGGGCCTTAATCCACACGGCTATAATTATAATAGCATTGTGTATAGCGCACCCACAGGCAGTTGTCGTTCCGTTTCAATAATGGATATGTCTGAGGCAGCAGGAATATGCCCTGGCCGAGGGTCCTTCAAGCCTGTCCTGTCGGTTTAATGCGTGCAAAATGGTGTGCATTATGCATACAGTTCTATTTATAGGACCCTTGGTGTTCCGCTAATAAACCTGTCGGCGGCTTCTGTGATTTAAGTCATTGGAAAAATATTATGCAGTAAGTTGGTAAGAATAAATACGACGAGATTATTAAGTTAAAGGAACACTTGTTGATTATTTAGTTATGGTTTATGCATCCTGTACTTTACTTTCTCAGAAATCAACAAGCTTTAAAGAGTACTTAAAAGTAAATAGTTTTCTTTTTTATCAATTATTGTGAGTATATATTTATTCACAATTGTATAGACCACATACTGGGACTGTGCTGAATGCTTCCGCTTCTATTTTCAAGCTTTGGCAACGTCACCGGCTATTTTTACACCTGGCAACACAAAAAGCACTCCAGGCGAGGTGAACCCGGCCTGAACCCTCACATTTTCGCACCGGGTCGAGAGGCAAAAGAGCAATATAAACAGCGTTTGTGTTCATCAATGAATGAACACTCGTAAATAAATAATTATGTGTTCCACAACTATAGGCGATGGCGTATCAAAGGATCGATGGAGGTCAGCCATGGCAAAGCCGACTCGAACTCGAACTCGAACAATTGCGATGGCATCCGAAGTGCAGCCGTTTTATTACCACCTTTGTGCTCAAAGGACGAGTGTGACGGTGTGGGTTAGTATCTGTGAGTGTGTGTGAGGACCTGAACAAGGGGTTCTGCCGAAAGAAAAAGTTCAAAAATCAATCAACGTGCGAAAAAGGCAATTTGTGGCTACCAGTGAGCAGCAAGGCATCAGAAGCCAGATGGGGCAGCCAACGGGAAAGGATCTTCTTGGCAAGACGCGGACAGGATACTCTTCTCTGAATTCTATTTGAGGACATACAAATTTAAGTCTGGGAAAGAAGTTTAAAATAATTATCCCATAAAATGTTATTGGTTTATTTTGTTAGGTACTTATTTCACTTATTTCCATAATAATTTTAAACAGGGAAAGCGAGTAGATAATTAACAACCGAGTAATAAGTTTACCCTATAAAAATTTGGGTTTATTAGAGAAGTTATTAAAAAATTATGCAGCATTTTTAAAAGGCTTTCTTTTTCTTATAATTCTCGTTATCAAGCTCTTGCCAAAAGCCACATTACCCTGACGTCACTAAGGGGATGGTCATGCTTGAAAATTCTATTATAAGTAAAGTTTCCTGGCTGCTTCCTGTGTGCTGTAGAGGTGTGTGTGTATCTGTGTGAGGTGTGCTTTAGCTTTTTTTGTTGACATTTTTTTTTTTTTCACTGGCAAATGTGGCGTAAAACATGAGCAGCGCCTGACTTTTTGGGATTTGTCCAGGACGAGGACGAGGACGAGGACGAGGACTTTTTTGTGCGGGACAAAATAAATATCTTAGCTGGCCCGCTGGTCAATGGTGCATTTAATAGCGTTCGCTTGGGCAGACATCGCTTCTTGGGATTTTCACGCTGTAAATTCGCGACAAGGAACATCAGAGAATTTTTCAATTTCCTGCCGCAGTACGACATTGTGCGGGGAATACATTATATTTATTGGCCCGCCGCAGGACCTCTGCCCACGTTCAAATTTAATTAGCACACGGCCCATGCATGACTGAGGCCGATGACAGAGTCTGTCGAGACGTTTTAAATTTAGCAATTACGTGGGCCCCAAAAAAGGTATCTCCAGGAGGAGGAGCCCCGCCAAAGCGGATATCCTTTCTGAGGCAAATCGAATGCAGAACCGAGCCGAATCACACCGAATCGAGCCAAGCCATGTGGAAGTGAAGGATACTGCGGACTGGCTGACTGAATCCGCCGACTGATTGTCGGATCGGATCACGGTCCGGGCCAGCGGACAGGACAATCCTGCCGGCATTAAACCGCTTTCACTCGCTGCCAGTTTATGCAAATTTTAAAGGGATTTCGCAGGCAAACTCCATGCTATTTTGAGGCAATTGCCCTGACAGACAGCAGGCTGGAAACAATAGGCGCCAGCGATTTGTAAAAATATATACTGAACGCACGTGAAGCGTTATAAATTTCCTTGATTTGACGGATTTTGCCGAATCGAATTTGGGGAAAAATAACATATAGGAGAAGTTAAATCAGCTTTAGGATTATTTGGCAATATTCGCAGGGGTTATGGGTTAACAGGGTTAGCTGCAACTATTATTATTTTATGAATAGCAATCTAAACGCATTTGGCGCTTTATTATTCACATTCGATGCTCTGAAATTGGATTTAGTAAAATACTCATAAATGGATTTAGTGAACTACAAATTGAAAATATTTATACTTGACTTATTAAGTATTTATTTTACTCCGAATTTATTTAGAAGCTAAACCAAGCATTGCAGTTATTGGCACTTCACTTTCATTTATTTATTCCTTTGGTTTATATATTTATAGCTCACACTAGGTGTATATATATATATATATATATTTATTTTTCCTACAGATTCCTCCTATTTTATTCAAGTGTCTGGATGACTAACCGTTAAACAATTAGAAATGTCGTTAGCCGTTTTTTATGTTACAGCTTATACGAGGGAAACTGCTTTGTCTTAGAGATGCCATTAACAGAAAGCTGGGCTATAAAATCTTTATTATTTATGGTCAGTTTCAGCTGTGTATAAACTTAGGAATCTCACAGCAGGATGCCAGTTTAAGGACAACCAAATCCTTGAGGTTGACTAGTACTAAAGCATATGTTTCTATCCAAGCTTTTATTTAATTTATTTTATTTATTACGCACCTACAGAATTTCAAATCACACTTTGTGATATTTAAACTGACTTTCTCCTTCGAAGCAAAATCCGGCTCTAATTACTTGGCAAAACAAAAACGACTGTTCTCTTCGCAGCTCATTTGCGGCAAATTGAAGGCATCGCAGAATGCCTCAAACCTCAAAGAGTTTCAATTGTCTCCGAGTTCTTTCCACTTGAGCAATTAAAGTAGAACCGAACGTTTTAGGTTTCGCTCGGCAAGCGGAGAAAACGACCCGAGAACGCAATTGCATTTAACTCGATTGCTTGGTAATGAGTGGGGGGGCAATCGCCTGGGAGGGAGGGAAATTATAGGGAAAGCACTCAGAAGGTCGTTGTCAATATCGACTTAAAGGCGCTTTGGCATCTGCACTAATTGAATTCAGTGAATTCCATGAACGCAAGAACATGTTCATCGTAATTGAAGATGTGGTAATTTAAATAGGAATTACTAATTGATTATTATTGATTAATTGATTATTTTTAACTCTGATTTTTCCAATAAAATTAGGGCATAAAAATATCTATTTAATGACCCAAAAATTCATAATTTTAAGGTTTTCTTAAGAGCATAGTTTGGCCAATAATTAAATATTCGCCAAATGCCGTACATATCCCGATTCGCCGATAAAATCTTAATTATTTATAAATAAAATATTAAACAAAATCAAAAATAAAATTTTGGTAGATTTTTCAAAATTTTTTAAGGGGTTACATCATTAAAATTGTCAAAAATTGACAAAAAAATTATTTTTTCTGATCTCTAAACTAAGTTTGCAGATTAATTAAATAGTTAAAAACCAATATAGACCAGCTTTCCGAATTGATTTTAAGGCTGTTTTGGCTTAGCTATGAATATTTTTATCCTTGAGTTGTCCCAAAAATTAAGACATAAAAAACCCCCCATCTTAATAGCATATCTTGGCCAATAATTAAGTATTCGCCAGATGTCGCACATATTCCGATTCGCCGTTAAAATCTTAATTATTTTATAATACATTTTTGAAAAAAATCAGAAACTAATTTTTTGTCAATTTTTGAAAATTTGATAAGGGGTTACATCATTAAAATTGTCAAAAATTGAGGAAAAATTTAGTTTTTCTGATCTCTAAACTAAGTATGCAGATTAATTAAATAGTTAAAAACCAATATAGAACAGCTTTCCGAATTGAATTTAAGGCTGTTTTTACCGAGTTATGGATATTTTTAATATATATTTTAGGAATAATCCGCTGAAATTGGGTTTCAGATACTAGGCGAACAGAAGATACTAGGCAGCAGCCGGCAGTTTATTGAAATCTTAAGACGCTTAAAAGTATGCTGCATTTATTGCGAACGCAGCATTATTGTGCTGATAAAAGTGTGCTACAAAATATTACATAACCATCGAATAGGGTTTCCGGTAACTGATGTTTCCGGTTGGCCGAAGAGTACATTTTACCTAAAAATGCTTAAACCTGAGGCCTTCTTAACAGCATATTTTGGCCAATAATTAAGTATACGCCAAATGTCGCACATATTCCGATTCGCCGTTAAAATCTTAATTATTTAAATATAAAATATTAACCAAAATCAGAAATAAAATTTTTGGCCATTTTTTGAAAATTTGATAAGGGGTTACATCATTAAAATTGTCAAAAATTGACAAAAAATAAATTTTTTCTGATCTCTAAACTAAATATGCAGATTAATAAAATAACTAAAACCCAATATAGAACAGCTTTCCGAATTGAATTTAAGGCTGTTTTGGCGTAGTTATGAATATTTTTATCAAAAATTAGGACATATTCCGATTAAAATCTTAATTATTTAAAAATAAATTATTAAACAACTACAACTTGTACTACAAAATAGTTTTATAGGGTGGGAATTTAATTTTCTAGGCTGGGAGTATCGTTGTTGCGTCTGGGAATATAATCAAATTTGAATTATAGACTCCCTCATATTTCATCCAACTGCGAGGCAATATGAGAAGTTCCTTACCTGTTCTTGCCAGCATTTAACCAACTGATTTATTTTTCTATTGGGGGATATAAAAAGGCTACCAAAATAGCCATGGAAAGTAAGAGTAAACATTGTGTCAGCCAGCAGAAGCGTGGGACACTATTAAAGAGGCGGAGAAACAGAAGCAAAACAAAGGAAATTCCGTCAAGTAAATATAAAAGAGTTTCCCCTATTTTCCCTGCTGTGGACACGACCGTTGATGTCGTTGGTGTTTTTGTACACTTGTGATAAAGTGCACAGTGGAACAACGGGTTTATTTACACTCCTGAAAAGGCACCCTCTCAGGGGAGGCGCTGGCAGTGGGCGTGGCCGGCTGAAAGGACACGGCCATTTCCACTCGAGATTCTTGTGACGTTTGTCTTTCACTTTTGGGTCAATACAGACAGGTAAACGAAACAACCGCTGCATCCGTCCTCTCTGGTCCATTGCTCCTTCGGTGACCTGACCTTTTGACTACTGGCCCTGGCTCCTGCAGTATCTTTTCTTTCTCTCGGACAATTTCCTAATGGAACGCGTTTTAAGTTTCAACAACAAGACAGAGAAACTGCATTGTCAGTCGGCACCCGAAACATTGAGAAATGGAAAGTGGCCCAGTCCAAGGATCCATTCCCCGGGTTGACATTTGAAGGCGCTACACCCTCCAGGATATATCCCCAGACGCCTGACCGAGCATATCCATGTCTGAGTCATACATCAATTACTGTCTAACCAAATGGCGTTCAATTAGCCCTCGAGTGGGCCTCTCGCCCCTGCGTCTTCCTAGGAGAACTGGGGTGCCTGGCGTCGAGTCTTATTCAAAATTCAACAAGGCAAGCTCCGGTGCGGTTAACAGTGGAGCCTCGAGATGGAGAATATTATATATTTATATATATATATATTATATATTATATTTCTTGGGAAAAAGTTATTTAAAATTAAGAAATACTTAAGAGTAAAGGTTCTTTAGTCAAAGACATAACAAGTTAATATTAATCATATAATACATAAAATATTAGGTACATGTTTCTGTGTTTAGGTTTGAAATTAAACTAATTTCCAGTGCTTGAATTGCTTTACTCAAAGTGAAATCAATCGATTTCCCAGGCTTCTGTTCCTGAACACGTACATAATAAATGACAAGGTGTCCATCATAAATAGTTTCTCCCGTAACTTGGGGTATCTTTAACCAAGTTTCAGGCACGTTTCGCCCTTGCATAATTGAGCGAGCTGGCTGGGGTCTCCTTGGTCTGTTTTTTCGTGTCACTTTACCATTCCTTTTTATTTTGGTTTGGTTTTAGGACTTTACTTAGATTCACAGATCACGGAGGGACTTGGGTGTATGCGGTGGGTGCTTGGGGTTTCCGGGAAGCCTCAGTTAATTGATCTGACATGAAATGCGCCGGTGAGGTCCTGAGCAGAATTCAAACTAAATTCGATGTGTCAATCAAAATTTGTAACCAAAACTGGGCCTCCCCTCGTCAGAGACCCGAAAGTGCTACTGTGTGTGCACACACATGAACAAAAATAAATATTGACACTCGCAACGGGGCCAAACAACAAAAATGTTGGATGTTGGCTGACATTTTGGCAATTGTCGCGACTCGCGGGAAGCTGCCACAGTTCGTCAACACAAAAAAAAAAGCAAAATGAAGCAAAAATGAAAAAGTTCGGGTATAATAAAAAAGCGAAATACGTGAAATGTTACATAATTTATGCCAGCAGTCCCTCTTCCTTTATTTTTTTATCCTCGGTATCAGTATTTCAGTATCAGCCAGAGCCCCTCGCAGGCCTCGCATAAATATGCAATTTAGTTTAGGCATTTGAATACTTCCTTCACCGCGCGCCGCCTTTCAATCTTTTGATGAGGCGAGCTGGCAGCAGCTGCGTTTCCCGGTTTTCCCGCTTTTCACCATTTTCACGATTTCCACGTCCCTCGATTCATTGGCAGCCCGACACTAATGAAAAAAGCCAAACCGTGTCGAGTGGTGCCAGTTCGATGCGATTGGAGAAATAACACGGGGTTTACTTACCATCGGAATTTACAGTTTCCCTGGCATATATATTCTATCTAAAGTTTAAACATTTACTTAGAGATAGGAGAATAAATAGTAAACAGAGTGCATAGGTAAATTATTAATAAGCTCAAAGGTAATAGTCATACGTACCATGAATAAAGAACACCTCAGGATATACTTAATGGCGGCTTATTTAACATTTCCCTAAGGCATACCTTGATCCCGTTTTTAGCAAGAATGATTAGGATAACATAAGGTTTACTTACCAGCGGAATTTACAGTTTTCCTTGAATATATACTCTAGCTAAAGTTTAAACATTTACTTAGAGACAGGAGAAGAAATAGTAAACAGAGTGCATAGGTAAATTATTAATAAGCTCAAAGCCAATAGTCAAATGTAGCTTGAATAAAGAAGACCTCAGGATATATTAAATGACGGTTTATTTAACATTTCCCTGAGGCATGCCTTAATTCCGTTTTTAGAATGAATAATTAGGATAACATAAGGTTTACTTACCAGCGGAATTTACAGTTTTCCTTGAATATATACTCTAGCTAAAGTTTAAACATTTACTTAGAGACAGGAGAAGAAATAGTAAACAGAGTGCATAGGTAAATTATTAATAAGCTCAAAGCCAATACTCATATGTAGCATGAATAAGGAAGACTTCAGGATATATTTAATGTCGGTTTATTTAACATTTCCCTGTGGCATAACTTAATTCCGTTTTTAGAATGAATGACTAGGATAACATAAGGTTTACTTACCAGCGGAATTTACAGTTTTCCTTGAATATATATTCCAGCTAAAGTTTAAATATATATTTAGAGACAGGAGAAGAAATAGTAAACAGAATGCATAGGTAAATTATTAATAAACTCAAAGCGAATAGTCAGCATGAATAAAGAAGACCTCAGGATATATTTAATGGCGGCTTATTTAACATTTCCCTGTGGCATACCTTGAATCCGTTTTTAGAAATAATGATAAGGATAACATAAGGTTTACTTACCATCGGAATTTACCGTTTTCCTTGAATATATATTCTAGCTAAAGTTTAAACATTTATTTAGAGACAGGAGAAGCAATAGTAAACAGAGTGCATTGATAAATTATTAATAAACTCAAAGCGAATAATCAGCATGAATAAAGAAGACCCCAGGATATGTTTAATGATGGTTTACTTAACATGTCTCTGTGGCATACCTTAATTCCGTTTTTAGAATGAATGATAAGGATCCAGTTTGATGAC
The DNA here is from genome assembly GCA_008042775.1 of Drosophila pectinifera. NCBI lineage: Eukaryota > Metazoa > Arthropoda > Insecta > Diptera > Drosophilidae > Drosophila > Drosophila pectinifera. The sequence goes on from VNKC01000884.1 coordinate 22,987, forward strand.
CTTTTCGATTAAGCTACTTATACATTTTGTTGTGCAATTAATATAGCTCGAACAAGGACTAATATCGGAAATCAAATTAGTGAACATATTCCGCTTTCCCTTATGATTAAATTACTTGGCTCAGTGGTTAAGGGGTAAAAAATGACACAGCATTTCAGCACATTACATGATAATAACTTACTTGATTACTTAATTTCTGGACACACTTTTCTGCTTAGTAAGCATTTAAATGTTTTTTTTTAAGTATTTCCTTTCTGAAAACTATGAAAACCAATTTAATGTCTGAAACGCTTTAAAGGTAAAAGTTTTAAAGAGTTATGACTCAGCAGTTCCCCACTTCCTGGAATAAATTATACGTTTTGTATTGATATCTGGTTTGAGCCATGTTTAATTTACAATGAACTTTGGCGCGAAGTTGCGTGCTAATAAAAAGCACTATCAACACCCTCAAAATACCACCTACCCCTATTTCCCTTTGAGTGTTTGAACAGCTCGAGGTAATATATGCGTGTTGTCTCTGCTCGAAAACTGTGTCAGACACAACGAGGTACATGTAGCTGCTAATATACATATATGCATACCCATCTGCATATTTTTTGCAGTATTTAAATGGACAGTAGGTAGTAGGGGCCTGTCATCTGAATGAAATGCAATCTCGACCCAAAGTCCCCGGAGAAAGCCTTTCCATTGCAATTCACATACGAATATTTCATATTTGCTGCCTGTCTAAAGTCTCTCATTTCACATGACTCTGTTGGGGCCATAAATATCACAAATACGCATTTGTTGACATATATATATCTATCTTATTTTATTATGTTTTTTTTTTTGCACTTGTGCGCCAATTTATTTATAAATATTAATGTCCCAAGTGATTTCGGTTGCCCATATCAACAGGGTAACATCTGCTGTGGCCCAGTGGGCGAGAGGGACATTGGTCCTAGATATGATCTGGTTGTGGGTTGTTTGGGCTTCCTCTTCAATTTTAATAAAGCGATTTACAGGGTAAGATAAATGGCATGAGTGGTAATAGCCACTAGAAGTCTTTGTGGGCTAATATTCCACTAGGGACTGCGAGGACCTCTTTTGCACTCTGGGGTGCCATAGGAATCTTTGGTAATATTAAATGATTAATTAGGGTTTATGAAAGTGTGATGCGAGAAGTTGTAATTCCTTGAGAATATTTTAAGCGGAAAATAGGGAATATTTGTAGAATAATACATATAGGAAATACTTGAAGACAGTTTCAATTACTATTTTTAGATTTTTTTAAAGTTTTTTTATAAGAAGACGCCATCTTTTATGCATAAGTTTATTCGGGGTTAATTAAGAACTATTTTTATATACAAAACATACTTTAAGACAGTTTTACTTACTATTTATATATTTTTTGAAAGCTTTTTTATAAGAAGAAGTCTTTGTTTATGGATAAGTTTATTCAGGGTTAATTAAGAACTATTTTTATACACAAAACAATAATTTTATTTCAGCCTTTGAATAAATATAGCAAATAAAGCAGTTTCAGCTTAAAATATATAAATTAAATTAGTTTACTATATATATAATATAGTCTGTAGTTCTCTTTTTCAATGGGCATCGCCCGGTGGTTTTTGCAAATTTTCTGCTGCCTGTCAAGGATGTTTTTAGCCTTTGTGTTTTTGCCTCCTGTTGGCCCATTTGTGAGCGATGTCTTGTCTGTACTAGCCATCTCTGGACCTGTTCTATTTATATAAAAAAAAAATGTTTGAAATATTTTTGCATAACTGCCTGGCTGGCTATCTTGCCGAGTGTCCGGCCAGCTATTTTCCTGTTGGTATTTTTCTTGTTTCCCCCAATTGTTTGGACCTGACAGACTAGAGAACCGCAAACTAAATGGATGGGATGGCATAGGCCTGCCTGAAGGTTTCCATTTAATTTTTTTTGTTTCGTGAGGAACACATCTGAAGGAATGTGGCATGTAAATTCGTTTTGACATTTTAATTACGCCGGCAGCCGCGCTCCCACTAACAAGTGCGTAAGTGCCAACGTGGCTTCAATTCAGGGCATCGAGGCTCTGAGCGCTGACACATTAATGCATTCCGGCAAGATTAAGCAATCAGAGAGCGCCTGAATCCTGGCATAATTGGAGAGTCCTGACGGCTGACATCGGCCAGAGAAGGAGGAAGTAAGTGGAGGCGGAGCTGGCTCAAACACTCAATTTGGGACATCAACTAGTGCCTGCGCTGGCCTGGTTCACTTTCTCCCCACTTTCTCCGCACTTGACTCTCGTTTGGCGTTGAAACAAATTACCAGCCAAGGTTTTTTCCTTGGGCCCTACACGGGCACATTCTAATTTACTTTTATATTATGTTGTGTTGATTGTGTTGCCCGGCTGCGGATCCATTACAGGATGTGTCTTCCGGCTTCGGCTGCTGCTGCTGCTGCTGCTGCTTCAGCTCCTGGCCCTTATCACAATGATTTTGCTGCCAACGACAAATTGCCGGAAATTGACAACAAATTTGCAGCACACAGAGGCACTTATATGGCCTTATAAGAACCCCATTTACTAATCAACTACCCACACACACAGACAGGAACAGGACAGACGCACAGGCTCTTATTCTCGGGGACAGTGTTTGCTGAGGTTTCCCTTGGTCTGCTCCTTGGCATATCAATGGGACAGGTCCCAATATTGACCGGAATGTGTAATCGAGTCAGCGCAAAATTGGCCCAGACAACTTTGAACTTTGTCAAACCCTTTCAGCAGGTTTCTTTGTTAAGCCCTTAAAAGCATGTAATGCAAACTATTTTAAATATGAATGGGGCTTAAATTTAATTTAATACAAGGGTGTAACTAGTTTCTTTTAGCTTGGCCCTAAAACAATCGATTTGAGCCTCGTCTGCAGTTTATTGGTAGATTTTTAAGTTTAGTCTTAAAGGGTTGGCATTAAAGTTTAACTGCCAATTAGGGTTAGGAGCTAAATTAAATGAAAGCTAATAGTGTAATTCATTTTCTCGTTTTTTATTATATAGCAAAGGATTTCATGATAGTATTCCCAACAAGCTTTAATATAATTTTACTATAATCTGATCCTCAAAGTATAAAATAAAACAAGGCCTAGTTTACCAAAAGAATACTTTTAAGCTGCCTTAAACTCAAAGCCAAATGTTGGTCATTTAAGCCACTATCCAGATATTCAGACAAGAGCTTTGTCCATAAGCCGGGGAGGATATTGCATTGTTAAGCCAAAATGTACCCCTGCCCCCCTTAAAACTGGATACAATTTAATATTGAAGCCGTTTCTAATGCATTTTCGATGGCAAAGTGGCTGCAGCTGAAGTTTGGGGGATTTGCATACCGAATTAGGGACTCAATACACGCGCACCCACACCCACACCCACATGCCACACTCAACCGCTGTCAGTTGCACTTTTGTTTCAGTCCATAGACCTTGGTTTATACATATATTAGTCATGGGGCGCTTAGAAATTTCGGTCTATCGATCGGGTTCATCAATCACTTATGGTAATCAATACGCCTTCCATTACACAAGGCCCGGAGTGCGGGGGAGATCCTATTGTATTTTAATGTTTTTCAATTCCCCTGCGTATGGTAGAGGGGGGTCTTCGTACCTCGTTTTGGTTTGGTTTTGTGTATTTTTCCTTCGTTTTTGGCTTCTTTTAGTATGATTGGTAATGTTTAAATATCTTCATTGCTTTGTTTGCCCAGCGAATGTTTGTGGTTAGTGGGGACGTGACCGAAATATAAATATAAGTTAGTAAAGTGCCTTTAGTGTTTGCGTTTAATATGCAATGCGAATCCTCTAACAGTTCCTAACTTAACATGGCTTAAACAGGAGCTATTGCTTGCCAGCTTGGCCAACAGATGGTGCTTTCTGGTTTGTATTTGCCTCTCAATCTTTTGTAGACTTTCGATTTGCTGACATCTGACGTCATAAGGCCACAGCTGACGTCACAGAAAAGCTTCAATGTTTACACGAAACGCAATGGAATGGAAAGGAGACGTCCACGTTCCGTTGCCAATCGTTTCTTTGGCGCCAATTTGGCGTTTTGTTTTGTTTTTTGTCCTTCTTCTGGGTTACGGGACCACGAAATCCACGGCTCTCTTTGCCGGAGATTCTCTCCCTCTCTTTGGGACTCGTTTGTTTGTTATATAACACGTGTTTTGGCGAAGCAATGAAGGCCTAAGCGGAGCGGGGAGGCACTGAGAAAAAGAAGCCATTCATTTATCTGCAAGTCTATAAATCATAGGAGGGTAACCGAAACATAATGAAATAACCTTATAATAATAATAATAATAATACTAATAATAATATAATAATTATATTATAATATTTATGTAATAAATTATTACTACTAATGATATATATTTCAGTAGTTTTTTGTGAAAATTATAGGAGGGCAACTGAAGCATTTATGGGTATAATGGAAAACGCTTATAATAATAATAATAATATAATAATTATATAATAATATTGAAGTAATAAATTATTACTACTAATGATATGTATTGCAGTAGTGTTTAAAATTTTATATACATTTACAACATATGGAAACTTTTGAATATTTATCCTAAAGAAATTTTTAAGGAAATGAATCATCATCAAATAATCAAACCAATACTCTTAGTCATCAGTCTTTTATTTTTCCGCTTCTAAATTAATTTTTACAGTTCTATCTAGGATTGATATATTAGATAGTTTAATCTAAATATATTTTAACTATTTAATTGGGTGAAGTCATGAGCTACATTTGTAATCCGAAGCTATCCTTTTTGAGTATTTAGCGCTCTCCTGTTCTAGTTTTTTTATGCTAATTCATGATAATATTTTTAATTTTCAATATTGTTTATGGATAAAATAATTCAAATATAAATGAGATATGAAATATAGTATTTAACGCTCTCCTGTTTTAGTTTCAGTTATATTCATGATAATATATTTTAATTTCTATATTGTTCTGGTTACAATAATTTAAATATAAATGAGATATGAAATATAGAATTTAAATCAATGAAAATTCTATTAACCGACGATATTATTTCCATTGGCTTTAAAGACCCGCCTCCGATTTCCTATCGTTCTGGATGCATTTACATTTATGCAGATTTGACAACTCTAGTTAACTGCGTCCAGCATTCAATGCTGGTTAAGAGAGTTGCAGAGAGAGCGAGCATTGCCGAAGAGCGTGTTCACAGGACCAAGTGCCAAGCACAAGCACACACACACAGAGCGGCAGGATACTTGGAGGCTCTGCTCCTGGTGGTGCGTGACTTTGGACGCTTGCTGGAGGCAGCCAGCTGCGAAAAGATTGGTAGCAGAGCCTCAGTTCATTTGTGCTGCCAGTTGGATGCAGAACGGTCCGAAGACCGAGCAATATCCGTGGAGTCGACCTGACTATATGCGGTACGGTGTGCGCGACTGTGTCACCTCCGCGAATTAATCAAAGCGTATTTGAACGACATTACAGTGCCCGCGACTGTAGCCCAAGGCCACCGAAGGCCACCCACGTGTCGGGCGGATTTGTTGTCTTAATTAGCGAAAAATGTCAGGCAACAAAAATTAACAAAAATGAAGAATGAACCACAATAGCAGCGACAGCAGCTGGGGGCTGCGAAGAGTGAAAGTTACAGTGTCTGTGTCTGTGTCCTTGGGTATAATGGAAAATAATGATAATGTATGTCGAAGCGGAATAAAAAGCGAAATGAATTCCACAAAAAGGACTTAATCAAGTGGCAGCCGCAACTGGAGCAATCCAGATATCCTCCCTGCCTCTCTGTGTGTGTGTGGAGCTGCAAGGGCGAACTTTATAGCACACTTTTGTGCGCAGCCTTTGAAGAAACTTCATTCCTTCTCGGATTCTCGCACAAAATCGATCCGACCCGTGGTCCCCTTGGCTTTGTTTACCAAGCCCAGTGAATTATTTCAAAGTGAAGATTTTTATTTTTGTATTCTGTAGTTTGGGACAGGCCCCGTGTCGCATATATACAAGCTCAACCGTGTTGTCAAGTTGGTCTTTGTGAGAGGCCCTGCAGGTATTTAGCCGTTGTTTTTGGATGCTGCCTCCGACCAACGACTCTTTCGCCTTGACACATTTCTATGGGCCACATAGGGATGCTGCAGTTTATTTTGCTTATCTCGGAGCCCCCGCCCCCCGACAATATTTCCTGCCACTGCGACACGCCCACAGTCGTCGGTTCGTGGCTGAAATTTTCAATTAGGTTTTATGACACATTCCGTTCGCTGCCATCAATGCAGGCAACCTACCCCCGCCCGATACTTCATTGTGGGGGCCGCCCATTTAAGGGGAGATTGGCCAAGCAGCACAAATTTGCATACCAATTAACTTTATTATATATTTACTTTAACTTTCATTAGGCCACTGGGCGGTACGTGGCCCCACTTTGCGGTTTACTTTGGTAATTCGGAATAAATAAAAACAAAAGTTTAATTGGGTTGCCAAAGGTCGACGAAGTAACTACGAAGTGGAGGAAAAAGTAACTATTTTGTATTAGTTTTGATTTAATTTATGCGGGCTCTGCCTGAAAATTAACACAAATATTGGCAGATTGCAGTTAATATATAATTATAATAATACTAATAATTGGGTTGCCAAAGGTCGAAGAAGTAACTACGAAGTGGAGGAAAAAGTAACTATTTTGTATTAGTTTTGATTTAATTTATGCGGGCTCTGCCTGAAAACTAACACAAATATTGGCAGATTGCAGTTGATATTTAATTAACGACTTAATTATTATAAGAACTATAAGTCCGCTCCGCTTGCATGAATTAAATTAAAATTAAATAGTTTATTTGTCTTGGGAAAACTCAACTTAATATGAGCGATACAAATTAAATTAAATATTTTTTTGTTTCTGTTCAGGCATATATAAAACCTATAAAAGTAATTAAAACTTTGCACTTTACTTCAACGATCTGATAAGAATATACTTAGTTTATTTGCTTACTTTATTTTTAGTTTAAGCCTTATTTCTTTTGTTAAGTACCCGAAACGTTCATTCATGCTTATGCATATTCCAATTAAGCTTTCTTTATTCTTTTATTTCGCTTGGACGGCAAAGCGGTATTAAAAGGATATATAATACATTTTCAAAGTAATTTATGTTGCTGTCAACAAAGTGAGCCCGGCCATAAATAATCCGGCATTTTCATTTGGCGAAATTAAAGTAAAGAAAAGGCAGGACGTGCAACAAAATCGAAAAGCCACAAAACCTAAAATAATAATAATCATAAAAATAACATAAAAAACCAACTCATATTGGCCAAACGCCGGAGGAAAGGACCCATAAGGGGTGGGTCGTAAAAGTATTTTAAGGAGCTCAGCACACATGGCGTATGAGTTATATTTTGTATTTAACTTCTTACTCATTGGCCCAAGGCTGCTGCAGTGATCAAAACCGGTTAGATATAGGGGATAAAGGAAAACGGGGACTGGGCCAGTTCACTGACTGGCTAAGCTGGGCAAATACCTTAAAAAGCTAAAAGTGAAAGCTTAACCAAATTGAGAAAAACCAGGAAAAGGCCACCATTGCCAGGGGAATGCGGCGAAAACTTTTCCGGCTACGTGTTTGGGGCTCCTGGATGGTGGGAATCCAAAGGGCGGGGTCCGGTCCGGAACGGGATGTAACAAGCTAGGCTAATCCCTGGCTAACGCCCCATCCAGTCCACCGGACGGCGCAGAAAGGACCAAAGGCTGGCAAAAGGGTCGAGTTAATCTACGGTTATGCCACACGGCAAATTGTGGCCCACAAAAAGCAAAAAAGGAAGAGAAACATGGACCGGAAAGTAAAATAAACGGCAGAATATCAAACATACAACTCTTACAAGTCTGTGGTATGAAGTATATCCAATATATATGTGGGAACCATTGGCCCGTCTCAATGCAGCCATTGTCCTGCATTCCAAATGAATAGCTCGGCAGGAAACTCTCACTCAAAGTATCCGCAAAGTTATAATCAAAGTATCATGATTTCGCCAGGGAACGCCTGCAGCTTAACTAATTTATAGCTTTAGCGCCTACTGAGATTAATTAAAGTTGTCCAATTTCCTCTTGTAGCATTCAAGTTATCCCGATGATGATTCCACGCTGTGCCCACATTTAGATTGATGACTTTTTCATTTACTTGGCACTCTGTCAATCCCTCAGTGGGTGACACGGCCAGGCTCTCCACTCGAATAACTGACTAATGAGGCAAAGTTCAGGGTTCACTGAGTGTTTTTGTTGTGCTGTTGTGACCGTTTAGATGACATTTCGGGATTGTCGGACATTTAACCATTTAATGGCAGCTTGTGTTGTGCCTGTGGTAAATCAGCACAGGCGATAAAAATGCTAATTTTGTTTGCCATTGAAATGCCACGTCTGAAATGTAGCACAAACGGATTTAGATTGTGTTTCAGCCTTGATTTAAATGTAATATTTTTCTTTGACTAAGCATATATTTGTTAAATATTTTTAAATGGTGAATTCTTTTGGTTTAGGTAAAGAAATAAAATAAGTATAGCAAGCTCTGAATAATCCATTTGGTATTAAAGAAACAGCTTCCTTATTTTGAGACTGAAAAGTTAATTATGCCTCATTAGGCTCAGACCTAAAACACGGCCAAATAAAAAGGTATAATCCAATCTCTCCCTCGTACAACATTTCTTCTTTTGCCTTAACTTAACTTTTGGCCTTAACATTTGTGGCTGACATTTGTTGTGGTCCCTGGAAGGATCTTGGCTCTTATTTGTATCGGATAAGTGATGACGGTTGCGTCAGGAAAAAACATTGCATGACTGCCGAGACTGACTCGATTTGTGGATGTTTGTTTGTGCTCAGGGTATTACAGAGACAACTTATCACGCTTTATTAACTCATCCCATATATCCTCTTGTTTTATTTCTTGGCTCTGAGCTGATTTTTTTTGGAATCTGGACACACGCCCACTCTGCAGGGGGCATCGTTTGTTTGTACATTATTTGTCTGTTTTATGGTAGAGATTTTTTTCTCGTTGCGCCCTCTTCACATTTCTTATATTATTTATATCTGTTGGGTCACAGGCATTTAAGTGATTTCTTCTCCATTTTCCGCTCGCCGTTGGCCAAGTTTTCTTCTTTCTTAGCTTTAATATTAAGGAAAAAGAATAATCCATGAGCTGCGAAGGAGCTTCACCCTTGATGTCAGTGTCGGCTCTCAACTTTAGTAAACAAATGTGCATTCAGTCGTGAAAGTTGCTCCTCCACTTTCCTTAAGTTTCTTTTTGAATATAGAATAACAATAACCGGAAGGAGGATAACATCCAACAAGACTTTGGAAGCCAGTATCTACTCGAGTCAAGTCGAACCACCGCGTTTGACTTGCTAATTTTAAGCTGTTCTAGACAGGTGTGAAAACACACTCACGTTTCGTACCTGGATAACTTTTCCTCTCATATCGAAATGCAAACAAAGAAAACGGCGGAGCAAACTCGAAATAAAAATTCAATTTCCCGACTACAAAAAGTTAAACTTTTTCTCCGCAGCCACAAATCAATTTTCAACTTGGCAGAGTGAGCCCCAAAGAAATACAACGGAAAGACACAATTTTCTCATGGACGTTGGCCAAAAATTGGGGAAAAGTGTTATGGCATTATATGGAAAAGATAAAAGCCAAAAAACATAGGCGAAAAGTTTCTTGATGACCAAATGAAAGCAATTTCCGGATATAAAAATAAATGGGCTCTTTTTTCATGCTTTAAATTTCAATTGGGGGAAATATTTGAAGGGTTTAAGAAAGAAAAGAAGAGCCTTTCTATATATACATGTATATAATACATATATTTATATCAGATCTAAATCACAAAGCTGAAAGTTTGTTAAAGTTGTCCAGAGAAACTTTCTGGACTCAACATAAAAGTTTATTTAGCTAATAAATGGTTATCCAACGGCAGCTTTGCCTACAAGTTGGCCACAGAAACATCAAAAATAACCTAGTTTGCGGTCACAATGTTATCAAATTTCTTTATTACGTATTCATATTGTTAGGTAAATACTTAATAGAGTTGCCATCTTCTATTTATTGCAATCTCCCCTGACCTTCTTGAACCATTTGAATGCCAGAAAAGGTCAGCTTTTGTGTAAAAATTGAGTTCAAAGCGCTGCTGATGAGGGTAAGATACTGCTGACATGTTCTGGCCAACGGCTGGCTGGGAAGGGCAGATATTCATTTTAAATGCAAACCGCTTGGAGGGGTTCAGAGCCGGATTTCACACTCATAAGCTCATTTTGATGGTCTCAGGCGAAATGTCAACTGAGGATTATCCTCTCCTGAAAAGCGAATGCACCTTCGCTGTGCTGGAACTCGCCTCTGAATCTGGGGACTGCCTAACTGGTTGCCCAGATGTCGGCCTATATATTATGGGCTCGTGTCTGGGGCTTTGCTTTGTTTTTTCCCCCCTAATTTATGGCCAACACATGCTAGGCAAACATACATTTTTTATTGCCTACTCCGCTCCCCGAACAGCCTCCTACTATTCCCAGCATTACAAGCCGACAATTCCCGCATGTTTACATCAGTTCTGTTTGTCAGCCATTTTGAAAGACATTTCCTTTCGGCACCAACAATAAATGTACTCCGGCGTGATATAAAAGGAAGGAACTATTGTCACATGTTACGCTTTTCCACTTTTTTTATGCCCGCTGCCGCATTTTCCGGACACACGGGGTGAGAAAGTTCATTAATTGATAAGGCGGCAACTTTGCTCATGTGTGTCGGATATCAGGCGAGGGAATTGTTCTGCGGTCACCTCCTGTTAATAAAACCTGGAGCCTGTTTCCAGGCATTTATTATGCATGTGCATATATATTGGAGTTTGGCATCAGGGGACTATAGGGAACTTTAAGAAAGTTTGCTATTTATGTTTAATTGTTGGAGAATTTTCATGAGCTTTGTATTTTAATTATAAGCTTACTTTTCTTAAGGTGACTACATTACTTAACTTAACTTTTTTTATTTATTTTAAAGTCCAATCAGCATACTAACTTTTCATTAAGGAGAATACATTAATTTAACTTTCTTTCTTTCTTGCAAAATCCAATCATACACTCAATATCAATTTCAGTACACACACTTATATTTGTTAATAAACAAAAAGATACGTACTTATTTATATATTTTCTTGTTTCTATCAATGGCAGCAGAAGGCTTGTAGTACTCATAGTACGCCTGTGTGACTTCTGTAATATCCCCTTCCCTCAGCGAAGAAGTTGACTTTTCCAGGACTTTTCCTTCCTTTTGGCTGGCACCCAGAAAGTATGCTATGTGAAATACATTTGTAATCATGACCTTGCCAGTGTCACACACATATTGCCCCCTTCCGACTCCCTGCTAGGCAATTTAATGTCTTAGTTATGCTAGGCTTTAGGAATTCGCGTGTGCCGCCCGAGTTTGGCTAATAGGAAGTGGGAGTGGCAGCAGTTTAGCACCCTTTACATTTGTTAATTGTGGCACTTAGTTGGCCAAGTTATTATATAGCATGCTAAGGCGTCTTGGGGACTTTTTCGCAGAGCTTTCAAACGCCCTTTTATAACTTTAACGCTAACAGGAACTGCTCTTAAATAACTGTTAGTAAAACCCAACTAGCCTAAGAGCACAGCATAAAGCGTTTATTTCTAAAGCATGGAACTACAAACAGGAACAAAAAATGGCCAAAAATGTTGCAGCGAAAGCAAAGACACAGGATAACGAAGTTGGGAGTGTCCCGTCAGCAGCGAAAAAAATTTAATTTTATTCATTTCTCGTCTGCGTCATCTGGCAGAAACTGCAGCTTTTTGTTTTGGGCTGCCCGTGGGTGTGTCGTCTCCTTGTGAAATATATTTTTCATTATGCTGATGAGCAGCGCTGTTCGCCACGCCTCGAACTCATTTCGGCTTGATAAGGGTCGTTTTCGGACTTACTTTTGAAAAGCATAATGAAAGCATTTGATTAATTACTAAAACTGCTAAGGCATATGGAAATTTCGTTGGAAAAGTACATGCTCCAGAAAGACTATTCTTCATAATTATACTTTCATGTATTTTCAGTTTAAATTAGCTTCCCAATGTTCTGGGTTTATAATTATAGAAATATATAATTAAAAAATGATGCTTAGAGAATATTTCCTAGATTAAATATGCTTGATTTTGACTATACTTTCTAGTATTTTCAGTTTAAATTAGCTTCCTAATATTCTTGGTTTATAGTATACTTTCTTAAAATAGAAATATATAATTAAAAAATAATGTTTACAGAATATTTCCTAGATTAAATATGCTTAATTTCGATCATACTTTCTAGTACATTCAGCTTAAATTACCTTTCTAATGTTCTGGGTTTACAATATACTTTCTTAAAATATAAATATAAAATAAAAAGTAATGCTTAGAGAATATTTCCTAGCTTAAATATGCTTGATTTCGATTGTTTAGTTTTATTTAAATAAAAACAGAGCCTTTCAAGAACTCTAGTTGCAATTTCTAAAATCTCTCGGGGGTATATTGCTCGATTTGACTGATAGAATGGCTGTCTGATTGATCATCTTGGCACTTGAACTCTAAACTTTGCAAATTTTTGCGTGCACAATGTTTGCTGCAGCCAATTAAGTGAACTGCAGCAAGTGTGAGAGAGAGCGGAGGTCGGAGGTCAACCATTTATCATTGTCACTTAGTTTCCCAATGCAGCCAGAGACTGGCTGGCTGAGAGACGAGAACGGGACACAGTCGAGTAAGCCGGAGAGACAGTCAATTGTTTGGCCTGATTGTGCTTAATGAAGTGTCCGATATGTCGTGAGCCCCAAGTCATAGTATACAAAACAGCCTGTAGACAGCAGACATTAAGCAAATTTCGCAACACTCAGTCAGCGGCGTGAGTTCGGCGCGGATGAATCTCTGGGACATCGCATTGGGGCCGAAAATAGCAACCAGTGAACAGTGAAAGTGACAAACCGCCAAAATGATGTAGGCCCGGGCCGAGCGTGCACCTGGTCAGAATCGCACACATATCCCGATCCCCGAGCCGCCGCCGAAGGAAATGAGCCACAACCTCCAAGTGAGCTACTCCGCGCTGGGCATGTCGGACGATAACCAAACCTGCAGCTACTCGATGCCCTCGGGGGCATCGCCCACCCACAACCACCGCCTGCCGCGCAATGTCAACTTCACCGCGGAGCTGAACGACCTCGCCGGCTATCCCCCGCAGCAGCTGCCCACCCCGCCCTCGACGGCGGTGCGGCGCTTCTCCAAGTCCATCTTCCAGCGGCCGCGATCCATGTCCGTGTGGAGTGACATCAGTCGCAGCAGTATGCGTCTGGACGAGAGGTGAGTGATGATGGGTCCAATTTGGATTCCATGCGGGCCACGTGCAGCACTGAGACAAATCATGGGGTGCTCAAAAATATTACATCGCAATAAATACTATAAATTATTCAAGAAAAATATCGATTTTATTTAAGTAATATCGATATATAATTATATATTGCAAATCCAAGCACACGAATAAAAATTATAATATATTATTTACAGGTTTATATAAGGGTGATATAAGTAAATACTGAAAAAATGGTATCCCATATTATAGGTATATCAATAATAATATAGATTAATCCATTCATCGATAATAGCAATATTATCACCATAGGTGCATGATATCGATATATCTATTAATTTTCCTGTTTAATTCATGGTCGTAAGTCTTTTTAATATTATTATTTCTAAATTAATGTTGGAAATCAAATTTAAAGAGGCTTAATAAGTTAAATTAAAAACTGATTCAGTTAAGAGGAATAATGTATTCCTATCAGTGGACCTTATTATTTCTAAATTAATGTGGGAAATGAAATTTAAAGAGGTTTAATTGGTTAAATTAAAATCTGATTAATTAAAAGAAATAATGTATTCCTAGCAGTGGACCTTATTATTTATCGATTAATGTTGGAAATTAAATTTAAAGAGGTTTAATATGCTAATTTTAATCTGATTAAATTAAGAGGAATAATGTTTTCCTAGCAGTGAACCTGAGGCCCTTTTGTAATTTGCGACATGTGGATAGGTCTTCAGTTGTTGTTGTTTTTGACCTGCCTTCCGGCGAATTTATGTGATTTTGCTTTTTGTGTTCCTAAGCTGATTGCGTGCGCAAAAATCTACATAAATATTTGCTTTTATCCGAGCCATCGTCCTGACAAAGGAGAATATTTCTTTGCGTTTTCTGTGGGAATACGTGACACATGACGAAGTGTTATAAGCCCCATCTGATTACAGCTAATCTGACAAGGACGACTAGAAAATCGATTGACTGTAGAGATTGATTTTCTGTGAAGATATATTTGGACTGAAAACATGTACAAATATACGAAAAATGCAGGCTATTAGGAAATAATTGTTTGTGTCTATATGATAAAATTAGTATGATCATAAATTTTATATAACTCTTCCTGATAAAAGAGGAACAAATGGGCTTTGTATGTAAATCTCTTGAGTACCATTTAAGCTCTTAGCATATTATATTTATATTGTCACAGATTTGAGCTCATGAAATCCTGCTGTTCCCAGTTTGCCACATTAGCACATTTCATCTAAACACTCAGCACGTTACGCATAATTGTTTTCCATAAATTTCGTAGATATAGGCAAATTAAATTTGAACGGCTTCTGGCACATTGCGTATACGCAGCATGTGCCGCTGCCATTAAATCCTGGGGTTGAATATCCGGCAGAATCTTAAATCAACTTTGACACCCCCGCACAACTCGTTTATGCGTTAAAGGGCGGCCTCGAGGGCAGTTTAATTTAGTTTTAGCACTTTGACTTTTATTATCCTGTTGTCCCGTTTGTCTGTGATTATTGCTCTCACTTTGGGTCCTCCTCAGCTCCTCCCTGGAATGGCAATAATGGGATTTAGATATTCGGACTGAAGGAATATATAAGCAAGGAGCTTGGCTGGATTATGGCTGCTAAGTCTATATTAATGAAAATACAGATAACGAGCTTGAGTCCTGGAGCCTTTATTGCTTTAGAAATCCTTGTATAAATAATTCAAAGAATCCTGGCTCGGAAAACTGCAACAATTGTTTTATTTGATGGACGCCATACTTGTAATTCAATTTAGTTGAGGATGTTGGAGGTGGCACGTAGCCGGCAGCCGGAAATTCGCCAGGAAAATTTTGAATGAAATATGAATTGTGTGCATGGTGGGGGAGGTGTGGCCAAGCAAGTGGGCCAAGTCATTCAGTCAACAATTGTGAAGGGGGCCCGTGTTGGCTGTGCAAACTTCTGCGGCTTTGTGCTTGCAGTCGAGCCAATTTACGTCATCGTGTTCCTGTGTGGGCCAATTAGCCTAAATAACTCAATTATGCTCGGCTCGGCTTTCTTTTCGGTGTGTGTAGATCGACACCTCTTTGATTGGTAGTTACTCCGAGCCGTGGGTGTAAGCCATTCTGGTAATTGGCTTGTCAGCTCCTGCCAGTTATAGCCATTAATTAAGCCGGGCCCGGCAATGGATTCCCTCCATTCAATGTGTGAGAGCGCGTAATTGAAATGAATGATTATCGCCGAGCAGAAGCTAAACGGGGAAAGTTAAATGAGACTGAGTTTAATATCTCCTCCTCCTCGGCAGAGCTTCGTGGCCAGTCTCTCGCTCTATCGCTTAAGCCTTTTTATTGCCATAAGCACACAAAGCTTACCTCTTTAAAAAAGAATAAAAATGGATTCCCCGAACAATGGCCCATAAAAGTCGGGACCGTAAAGGCACGGCTACTACCAGCACCAGCTCATATATCAAGAGCAAGTGAGGAACATTAAGAGCTTTAGTTTCTGGTTACACCCACTTCACAGTAAAAAATAGAAAAATAAAGAACAGGAATAGGTTAGCCTCTTCTTTTGCTTTTCCATAACAAAAGACGATTCTCCAAGGCACATCAAAAGCTTAATAATAATTATAATGAACAAAAATAATTATTTATACTTACTTGAGTACTTAGTATATATTAATTATTAAGCATATACTTATCGCATATCTAACAAAAGAAAATTGTGTGTACTTATTTTTAATCTAAACTTATTACGAAGTCATATATATCACTTTACTCACATATTTCTCTCTATATACTTTGTGAGCACTTACTGAGGTCTCATATCGCTTTTTCTCTTCTTTCTTTGCAGGTGAGTGAAAGTGTCTAAATTAACGCAAGATATTCTTCTTTGACTGCGGTACGTACACAAAATATGATGTGGGAAATGGGCTTTATCATGTGAAAACTTGGCTGATGGCTGCGTAAGGAGCTCGAGCTCGAGAAGTTGCTCCTTGACGTACACGCTATCAATTATGTCTTATCTGGAGGAGGAACACCTTTGCTTTGTTTCTGGTTCGCCCGCAAATTCCTCATAGGAATTTTCTGAATTTTGCAAATGACTTCTCGCATTCCGAAGTGGTCTTTGCTTTTGCCGGCATCGTTTTACTTAGACCCTCACATACTCGTAAAGCAATCATAAAAAATGCCGCAAATCACCACGGACGAAGGAAGAACCGGCCCCTTGGGTCCTGCTCTCCCCTTCAGGTGTATATGTATGCGTAATATCTATGTGCTACCGCATTCTGGCGAGCATTTCGCTATGCCAGCCATGCGTCCTATGTTATGTTTAATGCTTTCGCATTGTTTATGTTATGTTTATGCCGCGCCAGCTGAAAACAGCAAAATGTGTTCGCCCGCCATGTGCGTGCCTCCTAATTGTGTTTTACGTGAGTGCGGTTGCCTCGTCTCTGGCGCCGGATACCTCGTACAACTCCGGCATGTACTGTGTCAATCTCCGTGTGTGTAACACTCGTATCTGTGTCCATCCGTAACGATTTCTTTGCAATTAGCAGCTGGCATCTGTGAAGCGCCGCCGTAGACGAGCTGCTGATTACCAAAAAATTACCCTTTTGGCATTTTTTATTACAGAAGATTAGTGTTACAACCTTGTGTTATATTGTGTTATTAAGCAATCGTTCTCGAACGACTTAATCTATTGTGCATTCAAAAAGAAAAAATATGTATCGTGTCAAGTAATAGAAATTCTTTAAATATGTAAAATTTTCAACAAATGAATGGAAATTGGTAGCGTGACGTGAAAACCATAAAATTCGAAAAAAATTCATAAAAAAAGTATTCTTTCATGCATATATGTTTTTAAACCTAACCTTGTTTGAGCTATAAAGTATGTTTAAAAATGCAAGTTTGTTGCGTGACCTATTTAAAAATTCTATAAAAGAAACGAACAAAAGGAGAGAAAAAATAAGTAAATTAAATCTTTAAGGTTCCCTTCATGCAATTTAATAATTAAGCCAAACAATTAAATTTCATATGGTAATTTAATCATTTTCCTCCACTCTTTAAAATTATATGACAAGGTAAATCTTAGTCTATACCCTTGTTCCCACTTAAGTTTAGAACCTTTTGGTAAATTGTGAATTACGTCAGTGTGCTCTGTTAATTTTATCATAAAACTTAGAGGAAGACTTGGGGCCAAGAGAGTCAGAAGTTAAAATATTCATGCTTTAAAAGATAGTACACGCTCTTCTAATATATAGCACATTTCAAGTACAAATTGTGCGACAAATGTGCATAATTTATAAGATTCCGCATTGCATATGGTTATGAAGCGAAGCAATTTGTGTGCTGCAGATTTATGAACTTCGCCGGTCGAAAACTAGTTTGGAATGCATTCCCATTCCCTTCAAGCGAAACTCGATAAATCGAGAGCGTGTCTCCCTGCTCGACAACATAATATAATTTCCAAGCACACTCTGGCGGAAAGGCCTTCGCCTTCCACCCCATCGCCAGTCTCGAGCGATTTGCTATTCATAACCACAAGGATAAACCCATTTAGACGCAATGCTCCTCGAACCGCTCAAAGTGCTGGCAGCATACTTTCAGGCGAGAGCCATTACGTATACGCCGTGTTGCCTTGCGTCATAAGGTTTCATTTCGAAATTAATGCAGTTTAATGGGCGCGCCACAACAACAACAACGGGCTGGAGCAACAAGTCCTAACAATGTGAAGTTTAAGCATTAGCTAGATTTTCAAATTAATTCTGCACCTCTAGACCGTGCGTGTCCCAAATTAATTAATCTGAAATCAACAGGAAGCCCAGCAAAAAGCGACCAACATAACGGCCCCGACAACTTGCTTTCACTGAAATTGCCAATTAGGCAAAGGCAGCTGCAAATGCAGCAGCGGCCAGCGGAGGTCAACTGAGGGCACTTGGGTCCGGAAAATGCCAGGGAAATGCCATGTGAAATGTCACCGAATGCGATTTGCGGCCAAACAGGCGAATGCGCTTAATGGCAACGCCTGGCAGGGAGCGTTCGGAAGCACATGTTTCCTTTGGAATTTCCTACTCTCTCCCCCATCTCCGTTTTCTAGTTTCCATTTCCCTCTCTTCGGGCCAGCACTGCTCTTTGGGCTTACGGGTTCTCTTATTTCCGCCACAACCACGTGTTCGTGCTGCTTATGCCTTTGCCTTGTTATTCGCAGTTCAAGCTCAAAGGACAGAGAGGCCAATACACAGAGACAGAGACAGAGCTGGAGAGAGTAGGAGACAAACAGAGAGAGGCAGGGAGAAAGCTATAGCGAAACAGAGAAATAAAGAGAGCGTCTAAGCGTTGCCAGCTGTAAACAAATTGCAAAGGACACTGTGAGACATTCCACCTTAATGCTTATATAGCTTCCTTTGCACTTGTTCCTATTTCTACTCAAAAAAAAAGCTTTTTTGGAGAATTTTATTTTCTCAGAAGGAGCAACAGATGGCGGTGAAGTTAAATGCTAAAGGATATTAAGAAACTTTATTAGAAAAAATAAAAAATACTTACTGTTTGCTAATTATAAAGTATAAATAAAGTCTATGCAACTATAATGGTGTCTTCTAGCCAGGCTGTTCAACTTTCCCTATCTAGCACACCTTTTATTTACTGAGCTTTACAAGACTCCTTGCCATTATATCCATTACAAATTATTCATACCTGCCAAATTACTCTACAATTACCTCCGTTAGTGTCAAAACAAGACACCATTTCACCGCACAATGATGATTATATCATCTACAGGCGGCAATTGAAATTGCTGAAAGGACAAGCACAGAGCACAGCATTCATGACGCCATCCTTGGCATTGCCATCCATCCCCTTCCCAGTGCTCTGGAATAACATCCTTTGGCCAGGACAACAACGATTAAGATGCAAAGTGAATATTAGTATGTTAACACACTTTTGCCCCCTGTCACCAGACCCACTTCCACTTGACTTGACTGGAGGCAGCTGGCGCTGTGTGTCCCATCCTGGCTACTTGACTGCTGTCCTCTCCCGTTGGTCCTGGTCCTGGTCCAATGTCCTTACGTCCCGGCAAACTGTTTGGCTTGAGTGGCCATCCAGCTGCGTGCCCCTGTGCCTGGCATTCGTAATGAAATTCAGAGAAGGAACGCCTGGGCAGAACTTAAACGTCTTGGGTGCCGAGCCGACTTAGGTTGGAATTGATTTATTGGCTCAGCTTGCCCAAGGGCAATATCTATTTGTTTTCATCCTGTTTCTTTTTATGTTGTTTGGCTTCCTAAATACCACTAAGTCGAGTTTGATTTAATAGAAAAATACGCTGTGAATATATAATAGTTTATTGTGGTATTTAAGCAAGTGTCGAAAGAGCAGAATGTGTCTTTGATTATTGCGAAAAATAGGAACTACAAAAGGTAGTTTGTCTTACTTATTTAATACGGAAATTTAACAAATAAAGTCTTGCTGTGAGAAAATTAAGCAGAGGCACATAAAATCCTAGCAAAACCCATAACTGTCAGCAGGAGACTTTTTTGATTGATTTATTACTAACCTTGATTATATTGCCACTGGGTTTGAGCTTTAGCTTTAAATGCTTTGTCGTTTGTTGTTCACAATTTTGTGGTGGAATATTCAGTTTGAATCGCAAGCTCATTGCGGTTGCCACACACCTGTTGCCATTGGGGCTAACTTAATTATAGCTCCATAAGTGATTTGTGGCCTACCGCAAAAGCAGAAATCAGATCTCCAACTGCATTCGGCGACAAGTCCAAATGAACCTAAGCTGCGGCAGTCAGATAGACAGGTTGCAGTCATAAACTAGTGATAATTGCTCTCTGAGGTTGTACGCCCGTCTATTACCTTTTCTACTTCTGATGGCATTTCCCCAACAAGTGCGAGTTATGTGGGAACCAAGCTAAAAAAGTGTCTGTCTTAACCCCTGACTGCATTGTGCAGTTTAAAATTAAATATATATTTTTGTATTTGTAATATAAATAAAATCAACGAGAGGGAGAATTTTATTATTATTATATATTAGAAAATCACAGGAATTTAACAGAGATATAAATACATTTATTTAGTTTTAAGGTAAAGACCTCGATTAGGTAAGAAGTTTGCAGTAATTATTGAAGTATAAAATAGACAAATAATGTTTTCATATTACAAAATATTTGCAAAAATATTTTAGCAACTTCTCTAAGGAAAACTCCTTTTAATTCATAGTTTTCCAGATTTAATATAATCAGACGAGGAGTTAACATGGCCCTGTTGTTGGGAGTCTGTTAACAGGCTAACATAGCGGCTGACTTCAAAGCTTTGAGCTTTCCCAACGCACGGAAAATCCTCCGGCGTTACAGTAACTGTTACTGCCGGAGATCGGGTCCCGTTACACAATTGGGAAAATATGTTAGTCGGTCGGCCTTGTCGGCTTTCCACTTGCCGCTCGGCGTTCAGTTTGTTTTTATACTTTGCACATGAAACATGTGATTTCCCTCGAACGCTCGATTTTCCACCGAAGCCAGAGTTTTCTTTAGAGATTTCCTTCCCCTCGCTCCCAGCCAAAGAGTGAGCGAGAGCCAGCGAGCGAGAGCGATGAAGTGTGTTTGTTGTGCGTGTGTTCTGTGAGTGAGTGTGCGTGCGTGAGTTCGTGAGTTCCGTTCGTGTGTTAGTATCGTGTCGTGTCGTGTCCCGTCGTGCCGTGTCGCTTCGGTGACATTTCCTCCAAGCTAGTTTTTCCAACGCAAATCGCTGGAGTGCTAATTAAAATTGAATCAGGCGACTCGGCGAGGGGGAAAATATAAAATATTTAGTCGTAGGGCTTAGTGCATCAGTTTAACCAGTATTTACCAAAAAAGAAGAGGAAAGAAAACGAAACAAGTCCGTTTAACGAGCTGCCGTAAATCTTAAAGAACATAACCTCAGCCTCCCTGCTCTGCTGTGTAATTTACACATCTTTAGTTTTTCGTCCACGTAAATCAATAACACGAAAATAATAAATTACGCCGGCTGAAGTTAAATATTTAATTTCACACCGAATGATATAAGTGGCAATAAAATTTCCCTGCGAATTTGTCGCTATCTACGTGTGTGCGTGTGACCGAGTGCATAAATAAGTGAGGCCGACGGACAGGGAGCGAGTGTGACCAGCCAGTTGACCCGTGAGCCGTAACTTATACGGAATTTCATACCGGCGGATCCAGACAACGACTTTGGAGCTGCCGAAAGTTTCGCCGTGAATTTATGGCCCATGCCGCGCTCGCGCACTTCGTTTTCCTCTGGGCCTCATTGGCAGCAGTGCGAAAAGCCCAATAAAAATCAGCTAACAAAATATCAAATCATATACACCACTCCACCTGCACCTTAATGCGGATGAATGCCAAAGGTATGTGGCTGTCTCTCTACACAACTACACACGTCCCCAGTACCGCCGTCGACCCAAGTGTGCCATCGAAAGTGAATAAGAATCGAACGCATCCGTATCCGTATCCGGATTCCGCAGTCCGCATTTCCCGTTCCGCGTACCGCTTTTGGATAAAGCGAAATTGTTGTCTTTACCAATTCTCTTTGTGCCGTACTTTCAGTTTGTTTGCTCTACGTGGGTAATTCTTTATATCAATAAAAGTTTATCTGTAGGTGCCCACAAACAACAGTAGTTTGGGGGCCACTATTTATCTGGGCTTGGCCGCGCATTCCGGGATCTTGAAAGTTGCAGGGAATGCTTAAAATGCCCGGGGCTCTGCCGAAATAAAAAGTAGTTTTCCGGAAGGAGCATAGGGGAGAAGGACTTTAGAGATGGAAGTGCGTGCAAAGCGTGAATATTACACATTTCAAATGAAAGTGTGATGGGTGTTTTGGATAAAACCGAAGTTGGGTGGCGATTTTATAAGCTAAGCCCTAAGTGTGATTACTTTTGTGAATTATTTACCAGATTAGTGTTTGAATTAAGCATTTAAATTATTATTTTCCTTAATATTCTAAATTAAAAGCACTTTTTTAAAAAAGGAATATCTCCTAAACCGTGGCTTCCTTTTTCTTTCTGTTTGTTTTGACAAGCGAGCTGTTGAATAGGGTCCTGATTTAATTTGTTGACATTGAAGAAAGTCCGTTAAAAGTATTTATGACAAACCCTTTTCCTAATTAGCCAGATAACAATCTAGCTCAAAGTTGTCCTAATTAGACGAAGGAATTTATTTCAACTCGAGTGGTTAAGTTTGCTTAAAAATGTTGTGTGCTTGCCCTTTGCCAAAACCGAGCGGAGGCCCCCCCTGGTGTTCGTCCTGCCCCTGAGCCACAGTGGTTTTGTGATGGGGCTTGGTTGTTTCTGTTGCTTTGTTGCATTTGACATTATGCGCATTAAATGCGCTTGAAATGCTCCACTTCCTCCCCTGGCTGCCGCCCTCCGCAAACACAGAGCTGACACTGACAACGATAAGAGGGCAGAGGAGACCCAAACATGGTGGCCCCGGAAGTGTCGGTAAGGCGGCAGAACGAGAACCAGGAGACGGGAGCCAGGAGCCAGGACACGGGAGCTAGGAGCCGGGAGCCGGCAGCCAGGATTCAGGAGACAGAGGTAGACAGCTGCCAAAGCGCTTTGTAAATTATGTCATTGAGGGGCTTCAGCTCGAGTGGGTTTTATGGGGAAGTAACCAAAACCAGAATAAAAGCACTAACCGTATGGCAGGACATAAACATGAGTTCGAAAGTTTCCCCGGCCAAGGAAAGGGACAATGTGCAGAGCCTTTAATTAAATATGTAGAAGCCAGGCGCTTTCCGCGGCACTAAAAGTAATGTGCATTTAATATTCATGCTAATTTTAATATCAAATCGCATTGCCCGGCTAACAGTGCGTATACGTAATTCTCGGTTTCAGTGCCGGGCTTTAGAGCACTTTAGATGGGGTCTAGATTTAAATGACATTAGTGCCGAGATGAGCAGATATGGATTTAAAAACCAAAGGAACTCTGGCCAACGGCATCAGTTGAATAACCAAAGTCGCCAAGCCATGAGGGTCTTTAAAACTCTCCTTTGGTTTGTGGTCAGTGGAGCAGTGGCCTCCGTGGAGCAACTTCAGATCCTGAAGGAATTTCTCGATTTAGTGCACGGAGAACGATCGATTTCCACTCTCCTGCTAATGCAAAGAAAGTTACAAAAAAATCAATCCAGCCTGGACCATCTGCAGCAGCTACATCCCTTTTCATGGCCCACAATTCGGTTGGATGAGACTCAGGGAATCCAGTTGGCGGACTTTCACAGGAGGGATTCTCTAGCCCTAGTCTATATGGACTCCCCGGAGGATAGTTCCTTACTCTTAGCTCTGGCTGCCAACTTAAATCAAATGAGAGAGGCCAGAATTGTGATATGGTTGCAGAACAAGGCTTCCAAGGAGCTCCTCGGGATCATTGCACATCAGGCAGCTGCGCACAAGTTCCTAAGTCTCGTGATAATAGAAAAGGCTGAATGTTTCCTTAGATTATATCCATTCCCCGAGCCCAGCTTTCAAGTGCTGCACAAACCGCTCGATGGGATACAAATCTTTCCCGTCCTGTGGCGCAACTTCATGGGGAAAACGGCCCTGACCTTACCCGACTTGGTGCCGCCGCGAACTTATATTTACACAGATCCTCAGACGGGACGCCAACGGATCAGTGGATATATCTATAAACTCCTAAAGAACTTTGCCCACCAGCACAATATCACATTGCAGCTTCAAAGGCCTCTGATTGGCAACGAATCCATGGGCCAATGGAAGCTCATTAACAGTACCCTTCGGGATGAACTCGATCTGCCAATGACTGGGCGATACACTAACTTCGGACACCTGAAACTGAGTGGAAGCGAGTGCCTTCTGGGTATATCCTCCCTAACCATCCTAGTGCCTTGTGGTACGGAGTTACCATTTCTAGAACGGTTCGCACTCCTTTACGGCAGTACCCCAAGCTATACCTTTCTGGTTTCATACATTCTACTCAGTGCTGTGGAGGTTCTATTCAGGAGCATTTGTGACTTGTGCGAGCGGAAAGCATGCAGCTTTGACCTGATGGGAATAATACTCAATGTACGAATTATACGTTGCCTTTTGGGAATGTCGGTTCCTAGGGGAAATCAACTCAGATCCGTTAAGGGTCATTTAATCACGATGACGAGTTTCGCGGGTTTGATCATCGGGAGTATTGTAAACGCCCAATATAGCACTCTGCTGACCATGCCTCCCCAGTACAAATACATCCAAAATTTCCAGCAGCTGCGCGAGAGCAATATAACCGTGATCTTCAACTACTTGAACCTGAAGATGATCAAAGAAGATATGGATCCAGAGCTCATGACGAAGACTCTGCGAAATATCCAGGTTGTCAGCAGCCTCCAGCACATTGATATGATCAGCTCGCGGAATACGAGCTATGCCTATCAGATATACTCCTACCATAGGGATCCCTTCTCGATCCAGATGGAGGGCTCCTACCGCACGGCCCTGTGCAGGTCGCCGCAATTAGATATAGCCAGTGGAATGACTTTCTGTGCCGTACTGCAACAGAACTCCATTTACGCCCTGGCCCTTCGTGAGTTCGTCTATAACGCTTGGAGTGGCGGCCTCGTTTCTTATTGGATATCTTCTGCGATTCGTGAAAACTTTCACTTGGGGAACAAAAGATTGCCAGCACCGACCGGGGGTAAACCTCTGAAGCTTAGAGATTTTAAGTCAGCGTGGTATTTTATATGGATGTTATACACAATAGCTATTTGCATTTTTATTGCCGAAGTATGTATCGGCTGGGTAATCAATAGACTTGCAAAGTAGGAGTTAAATAAAGTTAAAAAATCACCTATGGCATATTGTAATTGGAAAAGAACTAAGTCCTTAAACATATATGTAAGGAACCCATTATTATCGACTCTGTGCACAACAGTTCATATTTATATGCTCCATTATAATGATGGCTTTATTGATATAACCAAAGATAAATATAATTAACCTACTCAGAGGCACACGTAATGCAGTTAGCATACCGAAATGGCTTGAATAAATGTTTTTACCCCGAGTTCAAGGCGTCTAGCATCATTACTCCCCCTCCGACTATCCGTGAACTCATCAATGACAATAAAAACTGGGCCATAAAAGGAGCTCAAATGACATATGTGACGATATGCCGGGGCATTTATGGTAGCAAAGGGCCGAGGCTATGACAGGCAGCGGTGACATGGTCGCCGTCCAGATTGAGTATGGGAACATAGCATAAAGCCGACATATGGGGACAAGGATATATCGGTGGGCCGACCTTGACCGCCTTGGCCCAGTCCTGTGATTCCTGGAGTGCGACAATTAATTATTGCATAATAAATGAGTGAGATGGAACTGATGAGTCGGGCGTGTCTGGTCAGTCGGTCGATTGTAATTAGGGATAGAACGACTCGAAATGGAGACCATACTCGAAAATCAATCGATTGACGTCAGTCGGTAAGGTAAGGAAAATTGGGCAGCAAACGATGTAAGGTGACACATGAGGGATACATACGTGGGCCACAGGGCGTATGCGTCACGTGAGGTGCGGAGCTTGGGAAGGGGTTTAAGTTCTCAACTTACTCGCGGCCTTTGTGCCGCAGGATTGTGGCACCCGACTTAACTGGAGAAAAATAGCAACGAAATCCCCCAGCTAAAGTTACGCTTTTGCACTCCGATTGCGCCATTTGGTGTTTTATCATTTAATTAAAATTTAAATTGTAACAGCGAGCGGAAAACTCTGGCAAGATGGGAAAAAGAAACACAAAACTTTTCGCTCGCTTGCGCGAATTATTTATATCGCATACAATTTGAATTTCCGATATTTGCATTTGTCAGATTGTTATTTGCTGATTGACATTGTGTATATACGGTGGGGTGTGTGTCTGATTGGACTATGTTCTCCCAAGGGAAAGCAGCGGAAATGGACGCCTCGCATGTCAATCTTCATTCGCAAGAGTGTTGAAATGCGTCAGTTAAATGAGCCCCGGTGATAGGTTATGGATTCATTATATTTCCATTACCTCTGTCGCATCCCTCACTCATTTCATTTAGTGAAATCCAGGACTAATTTCACTGACAGCGCAGAATGATTTAACCAACGCCAAATTGAATTCCCTTGTCATTAGGATACGCGTTTGTCGGTCAATTTGCTGTCAAAATATGCCAGGCCAGCAGAAGTGGCCGGGTCAGGGCTCTTAACCGCATTAAAACCGTCCGCCAGAAACTCATTTCATGGCAGGATATGTATAGCTGCACTACAACAATGTTGTCTGCCTTTTAGCAGATTTTTTAAAATTATTTTTCGACCTTTTTCAGGAACAAAACTGATGGCAAGTAATATTTCTAAAAGTTAAAAGAACCTTTGTTTTTTTCCTAATATTATAGGATATATATTTCAAGCTCTTTGCTTTAGACTTTATCATTGCCGTGAACATTATTTATATAATTAAATTCTTAAACTTTCATTTTCACATTTAATATTTTCGGTGTTACTCCGAGTGTGCAAGGCAAAGCCAATAGACTGTCAGTCCTGCATGCGGGGGAGGGCCCTGTAAGAGGGCAGAGTGTGAAAAGCAAAGAGCCCGGGGCTGTAACCGCTCCCGCCGAACTGCTCTTCTGGCAGGGAGCTAGGAAAAACTTCCGTTTAAGTCAAATATTTGCCCGGCAGTGCCCCGCCCGCGCTCAGGAATGTGGAGCGAGGAAGGAAGGCCACAGGACAATGCAGCTGCAATAAAAAAATGTTAACCAGAGGAAGGCGGAAGGGAAAATAAACCGGAACGACTTGCAGTCATTGCTGGGCGAGTTTAAAGAGCCAAGCCGAGGAGGTTTCCATCAATTATCCAAGCGGAGACTGCCAATGAAATTCTGGAAGGCGGGCTTAATGTGAAATCAAGGTTTTATTATGCCTTATATTTTCCACACTTTGCCTTCCTAGAAATCGTAAATTTACAGCTGACAGGACGGCTGCCAGCCGAGGGAGGGGGAGCCAGGCGGCTTATGTCAGGCCTGGCTAAGTGCATGACAATCACAGATAGTTGGCTGGAGGGGGGCGAGGCTTTACGTGGCTGTTGTTGCTGCAACAAACAGCCAAACAAACAAACAAACCGTTCGACATATTGCAGCCGAAGCCCTTGCTCCTTCGGCTGCAATATGTCGAACAAGGGACAGGGGACAAGGGACAAGGGACAGGGGACAAGGGACAAGGGACAGTTTGATGGACAGCCTGCCAACGGGCTGCCGGTTCATATTTTACAATATTGCATAGTCTGACTTGGGGATTAATGGCATACAAAAGTGTGGTGTCACGTTGAAGAACAAAAGACAATGCCAAAAGAGATATATTTTTCGCTATATTTTATAGTGCTCTATAGTCAAATCGAACTATTTTTCTATTTGATCTTATAAAAACTCCATTGTCATTGTGTTGCTTTAAACTATAATAGTTGTTCTATATATCAATAGTTTCCTATTGCTTTATGCGAATCCATTTCCTCTAATATTTTATTTATCCAACTGAAAAGACAATAGAGTTAAATTTAAAAGAAATTAGGTCATAACAATATAAACCTTCCAAAAATAGCCAGCAAGCATTCAACATGCATTCCACATTCTATTGCCAAGTTGGCTAAAATGTGACTGGCAAGCCCTGTGAATATTTAACAGGATGTGTGAGGTCCTGGCTGGAACTCTCAGAACATTATCGAGTAGGAGCTTTAGTGGATCTGAAAACCCCCAAAGTCACTCATCCAAGTCCAAGTTGCGGCTGTGGCCAGTGTGTGGGGCGCATTATCATGCAAATTAATTGCATTGCCCGGCGAGGCGTGGTAAGATGACCCCTGTCACTGACACTGCATTTCAATTAAATCAACACATTGATTTAATTAAACTTCAACCGTTTCACGGGCCCAAGCTCCTCGGATACAGAATTTTTCCTTTTTTGGGCCGCGTGGTAGTTCAATTAAAAATGCCATCGATATGCGCATCACCAGCAACTTAAGCGAAACTGCAACTCCAAGCACATCCTGCCAGCCTTCCTTTGCGAGGCCTTTAAAGGACATTGTTGAGTGCGTATAAAAATATATATAAAGTAAACATCAGTTAAAATATTTAAATTGTTTTAACTCTCCCAAACGAGCAGGAACTCTACAAAACTTATTTTGTTGCTTAAGAGTTAGCATATGCAAATAATTAAATAAAAATTACCAACCTAGTGGGAGGTACTTATTTCATAATCGTAATAAGCAAAACCTCTTTCCTTGTTTCTCTGTTTTCTGGTTCCTGCAAAGTCCTTGTTAATACAACAAATGGCTCCATTAGGAATACACGCATGTGAGTACATGCTGGGCCGCCAAAGCCAAACGCTTTTCAAGCGACCGCCAAGTGTTTTAATTACACAAAAGAGCACGACAGACGGCAACGAGAAGCCAAGCCATCTCTAAGGCTCAACACACATGCAAGCCTAAGCCGCTTAATTTATTTACACGAGCCCAAGAACACGCTTGAGCCGCCTTAGCCTTAGCAGTTTGTTCCCCGCTAAATTTGGCTTAAATGCCGCGAGCAACATGTTGACAGGGCGCAAAGATATATAGGCCGAGAGTTGGCTGGCGCCCCCGGGCCCTTGCTTCGTGTCAACAATTTATTTATATAATTTATGCATGAATAATTGGGCGCCACCACCTACGCCTGGCGCAGTTCACACGGCCCTTAGCCGAGGGGGAGGCAGATTTTAATTGTATAAATCCAATTTGATTACATTATGCAGTGAAACGGTGGGTTTATCCCGGCCTTGGTGCTTAACTACTATTTATGCACATGGAAACGTACATACATTTGATCGCAAGAAGTTGGCAGGGAATTATATATGCTCGAGATGGGGATCATTAAACTTCCTCCCTCTCTTTTTAAAGCACCTGCCGAATTCAGCTCATCATTTATTTAGGCAAAGTTTTTCAGCAAACTCATTTCAAGTTTGCTCCACTATTGTTCCGGTGAATTTCGCTCCTTATTTGCTTGACACGTGCAGTGCCGAAATTTTATGTATATTCAAATGCGATGGCAAACTTTTGGACCACATAATGACTGTTGACAATTGCCAATAAGGGGGCATGGCCCCACCTCGAAGCACCCCGCCATATTTTAGGCCTCGCTAAGTGCGATGAGTTTGCCATTTTATTGTATTAACAGCAACAGGCTGTCCAAACAGTACTACACTGCACGAAAGTGCTGCAACTCGGCCAGAGGCACTTCAGAGGATATAGGATATAAGGAATCATATTTCTCGCTGTGCAGGGCATATTTTATTAGCAGAAACAGCGGGACAGCCCAGCCGGCCAAATGAATTACCTTTCTCCAGGCCCCAGGACGAAGGCAAATGTGTTTTGCTTGTATGTGGGGGACAAGAACAACTTTCATTATACCCGTAACTACCAACAGCGGGGGTGGCTCTCCAAGGGGTTTCAGGGTTCAGGGAGGGGAGCTAGTGTTTGCTTAGCGACTGCCAGGACTAAGACAGAATTCATTCACTCCTGGCCGGCGCAAATTGATTGTTTACTTAATTTCATCATCGATTTTGTCGCTCGGAAAGTTTTTAATCAACCCAAGCCGGGGCCTGGAGCGGGCGGTAATTCCATTGATCATCATCATCATGCAAATTGGCAAAAATTAATAACAATTATAATTTACAAGCAAAAGGCATTTTGCGGCCAGCTCCCAGCACGGCTCCTGCCTCACTCCACGCATCCTGCGGTCGGTCGGTCACAGCTGGTCCAGTGACGTGCAAAGTGTAAATTTTCCCCCCCTCCCTGGAATAGTTAATTATTAATTTTGGCTCGGAACTTTGAGTTTTCACTTCAGACTGCAGCCAGCCGTTAAATCGTACGCTGCGTTGGCAATAGAGTGTAGGTAATGGTTGTTGGTTTTAATTGGAAAGGTTTCCTAATTGCCCTCAGGTACAGTGAAGCCCAACAGAAGTAGTTAGATTTTTCTAATAAAGCAACTAGGAAACGAAGGCTATTTCTGGGATAAAAATATGGATATCTACAAGAGAATGTTTTCCTTAAATTTAAGTTAAAGCTGCTATAGAAGGCAAAGTAAGTTTAGTTTTATAAAAATTTAATCCGGCTAGGACTTGCTTTTAGTAAATCGGAGGGTATTTGCGGGATAAAATTGCAAATCTACAAGAGAATGCCTTTCTTAAATTTAAACAATGGTTTAGAGATAAGTTTTATAAAAGATATAGCTGTTGTAGTATACAAAGTGTAGTTTACGGACAATTTAATCCGGCTAGGACTTGCTTTAAGCAAATAGGAGGCTATTTCAAGGATAAAAATTCATATCTAAATGAGAAAATATTCCACAAATTTAAACACTGGTTTAGAGACAAGTTTGATAAAAGCTGTTGTAGTAGGCAAAGTAAGTGTAATTTTATGATAATTTATTCCGCCTAGGACTTGCATTTAGCAAATTCCTTATACCACAAATATCTTTAAGTAAATTAAGTAATCATCGAGATAATCGCCCACAATTTTTCAGTATTTATTCAATTACTGTTCTCACATTGCCGTGGCTCTCACGTGGCAAAGCTAACTGACAGTTGGATAATTGAGACACAAAAGAAAGATAAATAAGTAAAAGTAATAAAAAGGAAACGAGACCGAAAGCGAGAGCATGTGAAAGCTTTTAAGTGACAATTATGTGGCGGCGACCGCTATGACCTGATGCGAATTGACGTGCACAAAACTTTTGCATTAAATATTGCGGACCGACGCAAATTAATATTAATTGTAAGTGTTTCATTCTATACGAGACAGCAAAACAAAGCCGGGGCCAGACCGAACGGGCTGGCTAAAATAAATTGAATTTATTACGGACTTGGATAGAGCCGGGCCCTAACCTGGAGGAAAATTTCATTTGTCGCTGATTGAATTTTGCGCTTTGCCTGAATTCGCATAGGGATGGCTGGGGGTGTGAAAAAGCTTCGGCATATTTTATTAATAACCCTCCGACTGGCTCTCTTGGGGGCGATTTTTTATGCATTCCAAAAAATATTCAAATTTGGTAATAATAATGAGCAGAAGCGGCAACTTTCACTCCTCCACGGGGAGGTCACAGGACAAAATTCAAATTGCAATTCGCTTTCTATCCAGCTCTGTGTCTGTATCTCCCCATCTCTCTTCCAGTTCTGCGTATATGCCAGTTGGCCATAAATTCGTGTTCAATATTTAATGAGCTGAATGTTTTTGCGCTGGCAGGTCGCACTGCGAGTGCGTTGGAGTGTGGCCTTTAATGTGTGCCTTTAAATTGTTTATGGGGCGTATGAGTAATGCGCGCAACGCATTTGCCCGGTGATGTGCGGCGAATGCACTTGCCAGCGGCCAAATCAGCCATAAAACCAACACCAGCACCAGCACATACCTGTCAGGGACACACACTCCTGGCTGGCTTTTGTCAAAAATTCGGTCCTTCTCGCTTCCTGTCACATTAGCCAACTCATTTCCGTTGCATGCCGAGAGCATCAAGTCACTCAACTGGAGTGCAGCTGGAACACTTTCGTGTTCAGCAGACAGGCAGGCTGGCGGGCCAAGCTGGGGCTTCATTTTTGCCGCTTAAGTGTGTTGCAGCTACAGGTGTTGACTACCCCTTCCCTCTGGCCCGCTTAATTTGAGTAAGTACGCTGCTGGGCTGGGCGCCAGGAGAAACACAGCAGCAACAGCGGGGCCCCCTGCCACTGGCCTTTGCAGAGGAAATCAATGAAAATACTGCATAACTTCATTTGTCCCCTTGCCGGGGAGTGGCATTCAAGTGGCACGTAGCAACAACAGAACAGAGCGCACACAAAGCGATTTCTCAATTTAAAGTCATTTTTCGTTTTCCCAACGAACGCTGCTGGTGAAAGTGCTCCCTGCACTGCACTATCCTGCGCTATATCCCCTTGCAGGGAAGGACCTTTGGTCTATCCCCTCGGTGACACATTTTTACCGTTGCCAGGCAACGCATTGCATTTTTATGCGAACCTCTCTCGGCTCCTCACCAGCTCCTGATCTCGTTCGGAGGATAAGTCGCACTCTGCTCCACACCATCTTGTTTGCTAATCGCCGAGCTGCAGCCAGGACATGCAGCCAGGACATGCAGCTTGGCATTGTGCTCTTTTTTCGCTACGCTCCGTTAGATATTCCCGGGGAGTCTCGAATTCCAGCACACAGACTTGCCCGCAACGTCTGGCTAAATGGGTTTCGATTGGATTTGACAAACGTATGCAAAGTGTGCAAGTTGTAGCAGCAAAGTGCCTTCAAAGTATTTGGCTACGACACTCAGCTGTAATCGTATATAGCCGGAAGATGTGCTGTGCTAGAGTTTGTCAATACCCATATCGGACATGAGCTCTAAAAAATAATACTTTATTCATGTGGCAAATGCTAAGAGTGTAGCAAAAGTGCAACTCTAAACTTCTGTAAACTAAAGTATTTACTCCTGTTACATATACTTCCTTATAAATTAATTAAGAATTCTAATTCGAAAGTTCATTATCTTTTGGGACTTGAGCTCTAAAATATAATACTTTATTCACGTAGCAAATACTAAGAGTGTAGCAAATGTGCAACTTTAAACTTCTTTAAACTAAAGTATTTATTCCTGTTACATTTACTTCCTTATAAATTGATTAAGAAGCCTAATTCGAAAGCCCAATATATATTGGGACTTGAGCTCTAAAATATAATACTTTATTCACATAGGAAATGCTAAGAGTGTAGCAAGTCCGGAAGTTATTTAAGTTAAAGTATTTATTCCTGATATACATTCTTCCTTATAAATTAATTAAGAATCCTAATTTGAAAACTCATTATCTTTTCAATTAGAATCTAACAGAGGGAAGTGAAAAACTTGTTGCTCGAGGTATCCATTTAAGTGAAAACTTTCAGACAAGCTGCCAACAATCAGATAGAATCGATATCCCTATGTCTCCTTCGCACATATTAATTCAAGTTTGTTAATGCATTGCCATGGCGGGCGAGGAAAAGTTACAGCGAAAATTGAAAACTTTTCTCGCAATTGAAAGTTGTTTAAACATTCATAAGCTTTCCATTTACCATACTCCCAGCGGGCGAGTCCGGTCCGGCCCTCGGTGCGGTGCAGAACTCGTATAAAAGTAACTAAACTAAACGCAACTGTAGCCAAATGGCCCTGTTGCGAGGCGGTCAGCACTTAGCTAGTGCCGGGCCAATTATGAGCCCGGCTCAAAGGACGAAAGGGTCGAAAGGGGGTGTGATGAAAACGAAAGCCTGAATGGCTTCCAGCCAGCAATCAGTAAGCCCTCTTTCGGGGTCCAGAGCGGCTGTCAGTTAATGTGCTCAATTGAGTGCCGAAAATTTCGTAACCCAGGGCGTGAACAGCCAGCCAACAATGCAGCCAAGCAGGCAAGTTGGCCAAGTTAGCACCGTCCAGGCTGCCGCATTGTTGCATTGGCTGCGTTGCGGCGTGGAGCTTTAATTACACGAGACGCTCCTCAGTCCTTTGTGTATTTGGCCGTCAGGACTCTCTGACACGGTCGCAGGACCCCGGCAAACGTGGCAGCAATTAAAGTAAGTGGCGCCATTTTGCCTTTCACGCTGCCGCTGCCATTTCTTTTGGCCGAGAAGTGGTCACTCCCCGCAAGCATAAATTTCCGCTGACAAACACCCTCAGCATAGTTTCCACTTGGCCAAGATTTTTCATAATTGCTCCCTCCTCAAAGGGCCAGGAAGCGGTCTTATTACTTATCTCACCTTCCGGGTACTTTTGCATAATTTCTTATGGTTAAGTGCTTAACTTAAGTGCTTAAATTGATTATCTTTTTTGTTTAAGGAGACCTTATTATCCTTATTATAGTTTGGCTTACATTTGGTTAAATTAAATCACTATTTTGTATTAATTCACTCTCTTTTTCATGAACTGGCAACAAAGGGCATTGTTGCGTTCGTTCTGAGATTCATTCGCTGTCTTTTTAGTGCCCAGAGCTGCCAGGCTCATGATTAATGAGTTCAAGTTTTTGCTCAGCTAAAAATAGTGTTACAATTTATGAGCCAAAAGCTGCTTTGAGCCAGGGATCTGTTTGTGTGGCAACTTAGTGTAATGCTGACTTGTGTAAACTCCAGATTCCAAAGCAATGGAATTTTTCGCGACCTGAAAAATTATATTGGCATTCATGAGCTTTTTGGTTAAGAGTGAAATTTTTCAACATTTTTATACAGAAAATCTCTGGGGTCTGTTGTTATTTTTGTATATTCAAATTACTTTGATGCCACACAACTTTTGGGCACTCTCTTAATCCAATTAGGAGCAATTCATTGCCGCTGCCTTCCTTTTTATTTATTTGTAATCCTGTTTCTAAAGAAAACGACCTTAATCAAGGACTTGCTCGAAGCAAGAATGCTGTTCAAGTAATTACTGACCACAACACAATCATAGAGACAAATATGAGTAATTTTCGAGAGAAATGTTGTGTAATTTTCGAATTCTTTGGCTATGTGGTGTGAAAATGCCAACACGGCAAAACATTCGGGCTTGAAGCAACGACAACGGCGGTAACTACAAGTGAAAACAATGGAAATGGGAAAATAAATTGAAATGAAATGATTTCTCTGTGGCTTCTGGCCATGGACATTGGTCCGGTCCCCAGCGGCTTCTAACTGGTCCATTGGTCTCCGTCTCCTTCGTATCCTTCGTCCCCTGTCCTTTGGCGACGTCTCCGTTTGGCATTTTGATCTTTAAAAATTGCTTTGAACTTTTCCCATAAAAAATCGTACTCAGCCAGATAGCTGAGCTGATGCGAGGAGCTGGGCCCCGAGATAAACTTGTGTACGCTCAGGGCTGATGGGAGCAGTTCCTTGGCCTGGGTTGGGTCTGGCGTTCTGTGGGTTGTGCTGTTTTTCGGGTTGCCGGATAGTTCCGGTCAAAGCCGACATCTTTCCCACATATATAGTACGTATACGTAATGTGTAAACTGTCGTGGCAGCAGCTGTTGTGCCGCCGAGCGTGTGTGTGTGTTGGCCATAAATTCAATTTCGAGAGAGAGGACAAAGGGAGGCCAAAGCCAGGTCTCATGTTGCATGTGGGCGGGGTGGCTTTATGTCGCGTTTTTTGTCACTTGCAACTGCAACAAAACTAATAATCGAAGAAAATTTCGTTACCTCCACGTCTTCGCCAGCACACATGGTGGCGTATGAGCAATTTTCAGTGTAGCACTTATTGATTTTCGTTTGGGGGGCTGCTTCTATATTTAGGCAGAGGCCAGCTCGACTCCAGGTCGTTTGCAGGAGATTAGACACCTACAGTGGGTACTGCTTAAGGGAAACCCTTGCTGGAATAATATTACTAGTAGATATATCTTTTATTGGGTCAGCACAGGGGGGTCAGAGGTCATGGGACAAGTGGAAAATATTAAATCCTGCTTCCAGCTGAGTGGAATTAAATGTTTTCGTTGGAAATGGTTAAATTTAATCATGCACTCGCTAGGGCCGAGCTTGGAATTAAATTATTGTGGCTGCTGCAAGAGCGGAGACAAGTGGCCAATGGAAAATGGCAAATGGCCGGGTGGCCCGTTGGCCCGTTGGTTGGCCGGGGCTAAGTGGCACAAAAGATGGCGAAATGGCTGCCTGGCACGCATTTGAACTTAAGCATTGGCCGATGCTGGGAGCCATCTCCGCTCTTCCCAGCTCCACGGGTGTCCTTTGCTCCTTTTATTATTTGCAAAATATCATGGTCATAATTTCGTTTGGCAAGCAAATCCTTCAGTCCCTCCCGGGAGGGGCAGTCGCCTGGCACACTTGGGTCGATGCGGACCGGCACTAGTTTTCCCCGAGCATCAATTTCTCTTTCCGCAGGAACCCAGCTCGAGGGAACGAACGGAGAAAACAATAAATATCAACAGGAGTCCAAGAAAAGCAGCTTTAAAAATTTACCTAACCAACCAACCAGCAACTGACCAACTACACCTAATAACTAACTAAACGTACGAACTACGATAAATACATACCTAATCCAACTGAGCGGACCAAAACGCGGAATCAATTCTGAGTTGCAAAAATCAATGTGAGACTTTTATGCTTATAAAAAAAAAAAAAATCCAATTAAATAATAATAACGAGGGCCAAACTGTACGGATCTTGACTAAGAATTTATATGTTTAGCTTAGCGCCTAAGTGTACATATGACCAGAATGGAATACAACTTGGTAAAAGCTTTAAATTAGAGAACTAAGAGCGGAAGGGGCAAATCCAAACTCGAAATTTGCTGTCAATTCTCGTGTGTAAAGTGTAACTGAACGTGTAAACTGTAGACTGTGCTATGAACATATTCAACCTATACAATACAATCCTATATAAACTAACTGTAGAGCTAAACATTTAAGCCACAATATATTATTGTCGTCGGGAAAGGCATTTGTAAAGCGATATCCTTGAGAAACCGAGAAGCCATAGAACGATTTTCAGGTAAAATAAACTAATTGAAACTAAAACTAAACCAAACAAAAACCGCAAAACACATCAACAGTCTTTCCTGGGAGCTTTCCTTGCTGTGCTTTGTAGATCTGTCCATAAGTGTTCTCTGCCAACTGCATTTATTCGTCCATGTATTTGTGTACGTGTATGTGTTCCTAGCACGACAAAAATCCTTGGTCCTGCAACATGAGCAGTGACCTGTACCACCCCACGGCCAGTGGCAGCGGCAACGACAACAATAATAACAATAACCACAACGACGGCCACAGCAACTATAGCCGTTTAACTAGCCTTCGTAATTGGTTTCCACAAGTAAGTTTTGTTTATCCTTTGATTTCCTTCACCTGCCATCCATCACCTTACAGTTTCCATTGCCATTGCCTTTTCCGTTCTCATTTTTATTTGCTCCACAACTTTCACACCGCAACTGCAGACACCGAGACGCTGGTTATATCTCTCCATCCTCGGCAAATCAAATTAAAGTGTCCTTTCTTCGGCAGCACACACACAACTGCATGCGAGCAAATAATACATCCTCGGAAGGTAGAGAAATGGGAACTATTGTCGCAGGATATGGGCGGAAATACCTCTTGAATGCTTGACTAGGTTTCAGGTTATTTGACCCTAGGATAAATCAGAGAACGTATTTCAGAATTATTGTAAATAATAATTATTATAATGTGACTTTGATATGATAAGCACATTTATTCCAACTTTGAGAGATTAAAATAGAAGTTGTTTTCTTAAAAGCAATTAATTGAAGCTTAAATTAGTATTTTCTACAGAGAATAAATTCAACAAATTTATATTTTGGAAATAGTTTCAAGCAAAAAGAACTCTGACACAGGGTATTTCATGTTCGAACCTAGATTATGTCACCTACTTTCCTTAACAATTGTGAAATATTTGACACTAAGCTAAGTTAGAGAATGTATTTCAGAATTATTGTAAAGAATAGTTATTATAATGTGACTTTGATTTGATAAACATAATTATTCAAACTTTGAGAGCTTAAAATAAAAGCGGTTTTCTTAAAAGCAATTAATTGAAGCTTAAATTAGTATTTTCTACAGAGAATAAATTCAACAAATTTATATTTTGGAACTAGTTGCATGCAAAAAGAACTCTGACACAGGGTATTTTATGTTCGAGCCTAGATTATAACACCTACTTTTTCCTCAACAATTGTTAAATAATTGACACTAAGCTAAGCCAGAGAACGTATTTCAGAATTATTGTAAAGAATACTTATTATAGTGTGACTTTGATTTAATAAACACATTTATTCCAACTTTGACAGATTAAAATAGAAGCTGTTTTCTTAAAAGCAATTAATTTAAGTTTAATTAAAAATTTTCCACAGAGAATAAATTCAACAAATTTACATTTCGGAAATAGTTGCATGCAAAAAGATCTCTGACACAGGGTATTTTATGTTCGAGCCTAGATTATAACACCTACTTTTTCCTTAACAATTGTGAAAGCTTAACCAATCCTTCCCCAATCATCAACGTCACCGTCATCATCATCGTCATCATCCCAGTCGTCATTGTGCTGAGCTCCTTGGCTTGTGGCTTTGGATTTGGATGCATTGTAGTTGATTTTTCCTTTATATATTTACTGAATGCATATATGTAAATGTTTGCATTGGTTCAATTTGTGCATGTGTTCTGGTTTCGCTTTGTGCTCGCCGGCGAGACACACTCCTGCCTCCGCGCCATAATATAATAAGCCCCTTTTTGAGTCGAAGGACTCGCCATTGACGAAGTCTAGGACTTGAGCTTGTTGTAGTCGCCCTGCAGCCAGCAGATTGTGTAGAGCATCGCCTTGGCAAAGAGCGTCAGAGTCAGCTTTCGGTCAAAGTTGAACACGTTGAGAAAGACGACCCGCTGGGGATGCAGGGCCAGTTTCAGGGTGAACATGGACAGCTGAAATCGGAGTTGGAAGGTGCATAGTACAGTGGAACGCCAAAGTGATCGCCAAAGTCAAGAATAAATATTATCAGATCTCACCAGCCGATCCATCCTATTTGTTTCGCGCAAAATTCGCCACGAGTCCTCTCTCAACTTGGTGAACATTTCGGCCACATCCGTTGCATAGAACAGGTTAATGAGGTCCAGAATATAGCTCAGGACCACAAAGACCCTCACGCCCAGGCTCATGTCTATTGACCTTGGGGCGGCCACCATCTGGAATATCTCGTAGCCATATGTGATCTGGAACCAGCTCTTGCAGGCCAGAACGCACACCGATACATGACCATACTCGAGGCTAACTTGGTCACTTAGGGAGAGCACTTTCGCGTAGAGTTTCAGGCAGCGTCTCATCCGACAAAGTCGGTTCCTCTGCCTGGATCTGGTCAGGAGCAGGCTTATCCTATTATTGAGTACCTCTTGGCTGCGACAGATTTGCCACATCACACAGTAGAAGCCGAAAACGGCAGCCAGGAGCATGTTGTATACCAGCCAATAGGAGCCCAAGTTTAAGAGGAACAGGCGCGGCAGCAGCCTCTTCAGGTAGAAGGGATAGAACAGGTGGATCCGCAACAGGGTGATCGAAACGAAGACTAGTTTCAAGTAGAATCTTTGCCTCAACATCGAACTGCTCGGCTCTCCGCCGAAGGACTTCGCCTCCATTTGGATGAGCCCAGTGGCAATCCTCCGAAGTCTCTGACTCTGCTCCCAGCAGGAGTGCATGCAAAAGCCGGCAGTTGCGCCCATGGTAAGAATGCTCACATTTATCCGCATATCTCCGGCGGAGTTGTAAAACATTCTTCCCAGGGCCAGGACGCAGAGTAAGTGGTGGACAATGCAGTACACCTTCAGCTTCCACGAATCCGTGAGTCCACTCTTCCTCGAGTTGAAATAGTAAGTGTTAAGACCATTAAGAGCCGTGAATTGGCTCAGAAAACTGCAGAACAGCAACCAGGTTCTGTCCATTTTGCAAACTGACGAGCTGCACCTCAATTGTGCTCCACTTTATAGGCTTCTAGGTCAGGTCGAGTCAATTAGGCCAGTATTTATAGGGTGCGATAAATGGGCCATCAGGGAGTCATTAGTTTGCCCTGAAAAATGGTTCTCACATTAGGGGTCGCTTGTGACATGCGTAATCAATTACTTAAGATCAAAGTCATGGCTTATTGGAATATACCATGGAATCCATGGCTTTTAAGTTCCTGGCCGAGTCGGTAAAGTCGTTTATCGAAATGGGAGTAGAATAGCCTCCACAAAGGCATGGAAAAGATGAAAAACCAGCGACAATTTGATATTCAATATGGATAAATCAAATACAGAGAGAGACGAGGCACCGAAAAAGCCCAATAACGCCACTGACAAAGCTCGCTTTTGTGTGGCAAACTATAATAAAAGTATGGATATATAAAGGTCCTCGGGGCGCACTCAACCGATGCTCCGCCTCCTTCCCCAGACCCTTGTCGGGCAATCAATACTGCTTTTTAATGAAGAAATAAAAGCGGAATGTCCACTTGTGTTGCTCGGACAGTGTCGTAAAAATTGTCTACATTTTTATTACGTATCTGGCGGTGGGGAAGTCAGGCCACCGCCGTTCGGCAGGCCCGGCCAAGGACCGTGAAAAGATTGTATCCTGTCTGCCATCCGTCTGTGGGTTCCACCCTGGGTGTTCTTCATATTCCTCCCACACTCGCATGGCTAATGGTCTCGGGACCCAGGATCCAGGACCCTGGAGCAGGAGCAGTCGATGCGGCACGCACCAGCGCCTGGGCGCGTGCTGAGCTGGAAAATATCCTCTTTTGTGGCTGGGCAAACCACCTAAGCCACCTTCCCCACTGCGAATTCCACCAGCGACAAGTGTTTATTTTGGCATTTTTTGTTTTTGTTATATTTTTCCTTTTCAGCCTGGTCA
Source organism: Drosophila pectinifera (assembly GCA_008042775.1). NCBI lineage: Eukaryota > Metazoa > Arthropoda > Insecta > Diptera > Drosophilidae > Drosophila > Drosophila pectinifera. The sequence continues at coordinate 63,656 of VNKC01000884.1, forward strand.
GCGCTTGACAACGCACTCAACCCGATAGGAGAGGCTGCCCAACCTCAATCCTCATCCTGCGGCATGGAGAGTCCTTTGTTGGCCTAATGATTATTGCTTCTGCCTTCGCTTTTTCGGTTCCGGGATTCCTGGCATTGTTCGCCTTGGCAGAAATATCCCATATTGTTCGCCTGCTCTTTGCTTTTTTCCAATGGTTTTCAATGGGCGTGAAAATACATTTTTGGGGAGAACTGAGGGCTGCGTGCCCTCGGTTGATAAGGATTTTATGTTACTCAAATGATTTGCTAATTTGGGAGAGCTTATGGCGACCCTAGTAAAGCGATTCATAAATATTCCTAATTAGCAAGTAATTTAGTTCTAGAAAGAATATGTTAATTTGGGAGATGTATAATAATTGATATATAATAAACTGAAGTTCTAAAAGGACTAGCTAATTTCTAGATTTCTCTTAGATAAACATAGCATTATTTAGTTCTATTTAATGATCTAGAATTTTAATTTGTTAAATATTTCTAGTGAAAATATTGCTTTTTATTTATTTTGTGTGGATATATTTAAAATAATTACTACAAGTATTTACATTTATTTATTCACTTTTATTATTAATTTAAAAAAATATATCTCTCCAGTGTTAAAATAATTTTCTTTCAGTATTTACTAGTATTAGTATTTACTGAAAGATATTAATTTAACACTTATCTAGGAAATATATGTATTTTAAAATTGAAAATAAAACTTTAACTAGATCTATATATATATTTATTATTATATATATTATTATTATATATATATTATATTATTTATAAATGCTATAATTTAACATGTAGTCACTCTCGGTTTTCGGGTTCTTCTCGTTCTTCTAGTTCTTATAGTAGTCATTTCCGTGGATCCTTCGATATCCTTTTCAATTCCTTGGGTAGTCGATTCGACCTTGTCTTCTTTTTCGGTTTGAAACTCTATTGTAAAAACGCAAGGGCTCTTAGTGGTCGGCTTCGGCAGGCAATATCTGTTACACTCATCTTTGGAGTATCCCTTGATGCACTGTCTGGCCTCCTTGCATTTGCCATCCCTTACGACCCAAACCTTCATGAGGGGATGGCATATGGACCGTTCTATCAGGAGGGCCACTGGTATGGTACAGAGGTTCACTACACCGATGAATAGATATAAGAGTAGCTCGAGTCCTGAAAATCTCAGAATGTACCTGGCTTTTTTTTCGGCTTGGCCTTCGATTGTACAAAAATAACTAAAGTTAGCAGGAGGGAAACTTTCAAGACGTTTCTCATAGTTCGAACTAAGGGATTCTATAACTCAGATGTTTAAAAGCCTTTGTAATCACCATTGGCTAAGCCTTTGCAGGCAAATCGAATCAATACATCACGGTTAAAGGTCTTCTTTATTATTAATTATTATATTTTATTTAAATGTTCAGTTCCATGGGGGCTGCTGAATGGTCAGAGCGAAGCCTCATGGGCACTAATGGGGGCATTCTCATAAAAAACAGCCCGATGATGAACTGTCATTTGAGGAGAGAAACTTTCTTGCCATTTTTTCCAGACACGGTCCGTAATTTGCCTTTGAGCCTCTCAGTTGCGGGCCATAATAAATGTAGGGGATTACACGTGCAGCAGTGGGTTTTAAATGTTTCCAAAAGGGAATTTATAATATTCTATACAGGAAGCTTACATTTAATGCATTCTGGCCTAATTAATGTTAGGAGCAAAGCCGTAAAGGCTGAATAATGGGAGACTATATGTGGTTGGTTGCTTGGCATTTTGGGATTTTAATGAAAAGTCCGAACTAATGGCAAATTTGCTCCAGGAAATGTTTAGAGCTTGTGTTTAAAATATTGAATGCGTATACTGATATTCAGATATTCTTCGTTACCATTCAACTGAATTAATGTGATGGAAAATTTATACTAATAGCAGCCATTTGAACTCAATTATTTAATGGGAAAATATAATTTTCATTCTTCCAATGATTTCCTAAAAATTGGAAGTGAATAATTACCTAGCCAAATGAAAAAGTCTGCCTAGGGATTTTTACTAATAATATCTTATACATTTCTTTAAAATATGTTTGTACATAAAAGAGAATAATTTTTGAATACTCGTGCAATTATCCAAATCAAACAGTCTGCTGGAAGGCAGCTAATGATGATGCAAAGTGTTGGTTTTTATTCCAGTTCATCGCAATTTCCACGGCTCTGGCCCACATCGCCAGCCATTTTCCGCTGTTGGCTTTTATAATTAAGTTTCGGGTACGCAATCATTTAGAGTGTTTGGAGGAGTACTGGGGCAGACGACGCGACGATGTCTCCAGACCAAAAACAAATTTATGCAAATTTCGATTAATTTATTTTTGACACAAGCCCCAAGGAGCGCCCGCCTCTTGGCTCATTAGGGAGGGAACTCGCCTGCTAATTGAACGGAAATCTGGAGCTGATGACAAGAGAATCAGTTGGTTTTCGGCCAGCCAGCTGATTGCAGCTGATCAATCAATCAATTTGCCAGGAACTCTGATTTCTCCTTGCCTTTGGCCTCGTGTGCACTGAGGATATACAAGTAACGAAAGCTGCAGCTTTAAGTTCCTGGGAAATCTGGCTTACCCGCAGAACTTCCGCCACTTCCTGCCGCTGCCAAAGACATTGTGTGGCATTTTTTGAAATGGACATCTCTCGCCCCGAATGCGCTTCATATTTCAATTTCCGGGATGGAGGGAGAGCCTTTCTGAGCTGCCAGCTTGCCACTGACTGTGTTGCCCTTCTGTCAGCTGTAAAGTTTCCATCTCTCTTTTTGGAAATTCCATTTTACTTCGAAATTTGATCGATTTACGGAAGTTGGTTTGCGCCCTCAGGCGTATGTCACTCTGCTTGATTTAGTTTTGCCATTATTTTGCTTTTTGCCAATCCGCTCTAAGCCTAAATGTGCTGCCCGGGTTAACTTAATTATTAATTGTTTGGTATTTATTTACTTGGTAACCTGCTCCTTTGTTTTTGATTTAATTTTTTTAGCCGTTTCTTTGCTGCAAATATTTGAGATATTTTCTGTAGACTGTAGCTTTTATTTGCTGACTTATATTTATTTACTGCTGCCTCACTATTCATAACATTTTTATAAAAAATACAATTGAAAGTCAAGGATGAGCTAGGGTTAATCAGGCTTGCATGTTTCCGTATCTTATTAATTATTTACCGCATACATCTGTACTTGTTTTCATGTCACTTGCTTACTGTGTTTCAAAGTATAGAAAGCTCCCTAAAACAAATTGCCAGCACACACACCCGACACCGACACTTAACACACAGCTCAGAAAACGCAATTCACATTTAAGTAAAAAATTCGCTGTGCTTTTTCCATATATATATATATATACGCTCCATGTTAACTCATGCTTTGCTGACAATGAAAAACGATATCAACCAACAACCAACATGAAATGCTTAACCAAATAAATAATTAAAAAACGAACTGTGGAAAACAACAACTACTGAAATTCCCTCAACAACAATAACAATAACTGAAACCATCGTCGAAACCCAACGGAATAACCAAAAACCCATTGGAAAAGCAAACATTGCGACCGAAATTGAAATTAATTCTGCAATCAACTCGTCATAACATCCCACCACGCCCACCACGCCCACCAAGCCACAACTTGCCCCCCCGCAGAATGTCAATGTTCTTCTTTCGATTGCATAACCTGCAGCGCGCCGAGGAGAACAAGCGCAAGAAGCGCGTGGAGCAGCAGCGGCAGCAGCAGCGCCAGCGGCGGGGGGCCAAGGTCTTCAAGTGCGTCAGCGACTCCACCGGCCACCTGACCTTGGCCCCCTCGCGCCTCTTCGAGCGGACGCCGATGAGTCCGTCGGACAGTCTGGACGAGATCGCGCTGCAGATCCCCAGGTGAGTTGGACACGGTTCCAAGCTACATGTACACTTAAAGAACTCACTAGAAGTTCAACTTAAAATATGAAAGGTGCCTTGTGCTCCTTCCAGTTATCCTGGAAAAGGAGCCAGGATGGGGCCTCGCCTTGTCGGTTTTGCCTGCTGCTGAGTGACATCGAAGAACTCGCAGCCACGCAAACTTGGGGATTGCTTTTCTTGTGTGGCTTGGGTGTGAATAAGTCAAGTTCTCAAGTCACTTTGACACAGTCTGGTCGTGTTACGAAAGTTTCAAAGGGGAAGCCCCTTCCAAGAATCAGAAATTCATTACTAGACAGAGGTACAATATCAAAGCTTTTCTAGAAAGTATAAAGATCTGTGATAATATGTAGATGATGATGTCTATGATGTATGTAGTAGGCTTTGCTTTTTCAGTATTACCTATTTTACCGGGAAAGTAGTATCGTTTTAACTGCTTCAGCAAACTTAAATAAATCCTAGGTAAATTTTATTTCTTCCAAATTGAATTCTACCAGCTTAGACAATTTTTCCAAAATGCGATTGCTTTGCGACCGACTTTCTGCCCTGACCGCTGGAGCTTTTGTGGGCATTTGGTATGCCAAGAACTTTCCCTCTGAGGCCAAGAATGATGGTGGTGGTGCTGAAAAGGGGAAGGACAAAGGCGGCGACAAGGGCAAGGACAAAGGCGGTGACACAGGCAAGGACAAGAAATAGGCTAAGCTGAGTAGTTTCGAGTGATCGGGAAGCCCCAGCCGGATGCAAAAACTACCTCAATTTAGCTGATGCGATACGTATGTTCAGTATCTTATAGTTATTTCTTCTTTTTTTAGCAAATTCTAACCAAAGTAGGCATAACCAAAATTCCAATGTGAACTCGATAATGGTAAACCAGAAGAGAAGATCTGATAATAAATAATGCTTGGACGGAATTGATATTGCTTCGGAAAATGCTTCTTCGAGCGTGCTTTGAGCACCTTATTTATCTTAAAATTTCTCGTTCGCAATTTCTTTCTGACATTTTGGCATTCAAATAAAGATTAGAGGGATGCGTTGTGAATGAAACGAGAAACTCATGACTCTTTATCTTTCAACATTGGGTGTTCGGATTCGGAATCGGAAGTTAAAGTGCACAAGTCGCTGGTTCCTGTGAAGTTTCCGTGGTAAAATCGCTCCAGCTCCGGGGGTTCTCCCCCCAACCGATTCATATTTCGCCAAGTCGAGTCCTTTGTAGCATGTGGAGCCTTTGTTATGCCACATGCCACACAAGTACACACAACAATTTCAATAAAAGTCGCCAGCGGAGGTGGTGTAATGGCACTTTAATTTCGCGTTTTCACCGAAAAGGGACACGCGTAATCCCGGCTAATTAAATTGGCCTTTGTAATCTCTTAGTTAATTGATTGCGCCAAGAGTTTTGGGGCTCCTCCGAACTTGTCCCAAGCAGGCTCTGAGATTTGGGTTAAAGTCTTGGCGAGTCCCTTGGGGAGGCAGCTTTTATTTTTCAGTTAACTGTTTTGGCCGCACCAGTACACATCGAAGAATCCGGAAAATTTCTAAATTATATAAATACAAACAGCTAAATTCTGTAGTTACTTCCGTGTACCTTCGGAAAAGAACTTTATCGACACCATGCATTTGATGTGCGAGCGTCTGTCCGCGGTTTTCGCGGGTGTCGTTGCGGGTTTGTGGTTCGGCAAGACCTTCCCCGATGAGGCCAACAAGGCCAAGGACTCTGGCAAGAAGAAATAGGTAAGAGTCTGAACCACCATTATCTCTTTCTTGGCCACTCGAGTGCTGAAAAGATGGGCATTAATAAGGCGGTGTTCCGCCAAAGATAATGCCCGATCTAGTAGTCCAGGTTCGGGCCAACCCGACGACCTGTCAACACGGGTGCTGTGACTCTGATCAGTATTTGTCGAAGCCTTCAACTAGTATATCCCCCTTTCGGTTTGTACAAAATTCTTACCGTATTTTGTTTTCATCGCAACAGAAATCAGGCAGTAACCAAATTACGGTCAAAATTTTGAGAGAATAAAATCGCTCAAGGCAACACAGCAGCAGGCACTTGGAACCATGCCCAGTTGTAAGCGCACCGAGGTCCGGCGAGTGTGCCGCCCGATGCCCTCGCTCCTGGCCCGGCTCAACTGCACGCCATGCAACAGGGTCTTCTTCTTTGTGCTTGGAGTTGGACTGGGCATCTACTTTGTGCGCCACAAGGACGACAAGGACAAGAAGCCGGCCGACAAGAAGAAGGACAAGAAGTGATGGAACACCACTGATAGCCGATACCTAACCCCGCCGATCCCGATGCCGATGCCAATCCTGAACCCGATCAAGACACCCAGCCGCCACAACCAACATCGGATATCCCAATGGCCTTCAATCAAGCACTCGTGCAGCGGGACTGTATCGAATTAAAAATGCCGATCGATAAGTTTGTCCACCGAAGAATCATTGGATAAGAAATTACTCAGTCGATAAATTTATCTATGGAGCATTTTGTCAATCAAGCATTCTACCTTTTTCCAGAAGAGTTCTTCGATTGATCTGTTCTCTAAGCTTCTGTTAATAGATCTTAAATTTGCATGCCGTTTAACTTTATTAAATCACCACCCAACAAGTACACGAAACTATTTATATTTTTGAGGAGGCATCATAATATTTGGGGCTAATAAAATGCTATATATTTAGTGCCAAGGTAGCTTCATTTTATTCTTGATCGAGAGTCATTTTAGTATATATCAACATAATGCTTTATATATTTATGTAACCCTTAGAATTGTGGCAACATTCTTAGCTAAGGATTAATTGCAGATATACATTAGATTTATAAAGCCGTTTCATCAATCCAGTTAAATTTCCTTTCCACGTCATCTAGTTGGACTGGGAATTAATATGGAAGACACTGGGAAGCAAATGATAAGTTCGTTTCAACGCATCAATTGGGAACTGGGAATTTGGAATGATGTTGATTTTGGGTTGGAATTTGGTCGGATCGGTCTTCCCTCGGGGTTACTTCTTGTTCTTCTTCTCCTTCTCCTTCTCTTTCTCCTTCTCCTTGTCCCGCTTCTCCTTCTCCTTCTTCTCCTTGTCAGCCTTCTCCTTGTCCGCCTTCTCCTTGTCCGCCTTGGCCTTCTCGCGCTCCTTGCGCTCCTTCTCCTTCTCCTTGGGCGACTTGTTGGCCTCCTCCGCCGCCTTCTTGGCCTCCTGCTTCAGATTGTCCCAGTAGAGTCCGATCCCAGCGCCGATCAGAAAAAAGAAGAACCGGTTGCAGGGAACACAGTTCAGTTTCTGCATCATGGTTGGTGGGCAGGGGGGAGGCGGCGGTGGGCAGCATCGCGGGGGCGGGGGACACGCAGGCTTGTCACACATCTTAAAAGGATTTGCACGGTCACGGGATCGGGATACTCGATAGATTTAAATTCGAAGTTTTAATTTTTGTAGGAAATACTTTCCGAAAAATATGATGTTAGCCGAATGGAAAATTTTGAATAGTGAGGGCTTTCTCTAGCTATGCCATCCGAATGGGGGAAGTACCTGACGTTGATCTCAAACGCTACTCCAATATCTGTTTGGTTAGGGTTTCCAAAAAGTGAATATCCAAATACAAGTAGATTTTTACAAAATAAATATATTTAAATTACATTTTCTGGACTTGATCCTAAAAGGTGTTGACTAATAATAGCACCCGGAACATCATATATTTTTATGATGATTGATTATAAGTTCTGACCTATGTTTCAATCATTTTAGGGCTTGACTCTTTGCAATCAGTATTTCTAAGGGTTTAATGTCATTTTAGAACACTTAGTCAAAGGCACTGACCTCCTTTTCATTTCCATTTTACTACCAGGGATAACTTTTTACTGATGGATAACTCTTGGATCCTGACCTTCATTGTGGGCTGTATTGTTGGCTATTTGATAGGCAGGCACCGGTAAGGTAAGAGGTAAGGGAACTCAAACCTTTTTCAACAGGCCTAGACTTACTTGTCTTTCCTATAATTGTATACAAATGCCACAAAAAAAAAATGGATGCCGATTGGTTGCTCACATTTCTAGTTGGCTGTCTGGTTGGATACTTACTTGCCAAGAACACCTAGAGGATACTTCCCTAAAATGGATGCAGAGTTCGCAGTCACCTTTATAGTGGGTTGTGTTGTTGGATACTTTCTAGCCAGGAGTACCTAGGTGAAGATATATACCACTTCCTTACGATCAACAATTAATTATTCCACCAAATAGGAAGCGGCAGCCAATACCGCACTTATAAAGTTGGCATCAAGATCTAAGAAGCAAAATGACCCATGTAGTAACCTTCGCCCTTGGCGTGATTATTGGAATGATGAGCTGCAGATGCTGACTAGACTCTTTTATGGCCAATCTGATCAAAATTTATTAAGCAGAATGTATAAATAAAAATTTGCATTCAAATTTTCTATCAATTTATGAGGTTTTAGTCATATAAAAAATATTTATAGAAGTTCAGTTGGCTTGGCAGTAACTATCATATATCACTATAATCCTAAAATTACAAAATAAGTCCAGAGTCTGGCCAGCTCCATTCAAAATTATTTCACTTTTCGCAGCATCAAGATCCAAAAAGCAAAATGACCCACATTATATCCTTTGCCCTGGGCGTGATCATTGGAATGATGACTTGCCGAAAATGCTGACTTGGTCTTCTTAAGAACCGACTGGATATAGCAAAATTTGTTCAACTTGTGGAGGATAATAGTTAAATATAAATTGGAGTATATTAGGATGGCTTAATTCTTTGTTTTTCTTTTTTGGGTAATTTCAATCTGAAAGATATTATTCCTGAATTTTTATTAAATTAAATGTTTTGCTATTAGTAGGCTTAGCCGGAAAAGTCCTTTGGAAATGTAGGTTATTCAGAAAATAACACATTCATGAGCTAGTCGCGATAATATTCTTGAAATTTGTCTCAAAATTGTGTAAATATTTTTTCTGATAATCACGATATGGAGGCGATTTTGATATTTATTCTTGGCTGCGTTGTGGGATTTCTTATAGCGAGGAATATGTAAAATTCCTGTCTGGTGAAGTGAATTTTTGTCAGTAGGCCTGGCATTTTGTTTTAAGACACTTGTGTCTAGACTTAATTCCTGTAGTCACCCCTAGTCTGTCGACAGCTCGACACTATATAAAAATTTCCAAAATTTTTGGTCTGAAATCACTGAAATCGGATTTCCCAAACTAAATATGCAGCGATTCATAACTTTCATTGTGGGAGGCATCGTTGGTTTTCTCATTGCTAAGCATCGTGTAAGTATCTGTTCCTTTATTTTTATTGGACTTTTTACAATTTGGTATTACTTTCCAGTGAGCATAATGGCTTATATAATATGCTTTGGAATGGGCGTAGTCTTTGGGATGTTCGTATGCCGTCGCTGCGAGCCTTAATACGAAAGGAGCCGAGGACTTACAAAACCTATGGTTGCCATGTGGGATTTCCAGATTTCTAGTTGACTTTTTAGATACGGAATTGAAATGAAATAACAGCTAAAACTACCACTGCTTAATTTTTTTCTTGGGTTGTAATGGACTTAGTTATATTCTTACAGGTAAATCAACTTATTTACCAATTAATTTCTCACATGACAAAGAATAGAGATAAATAAATATGTAAAAATAGGTAAATGTTTTTATATTTCGATATCAAATCAATCCCTATTTTCTGTCTTAAACCGCCAAACCTATATAAATGTTTAGCATTTCTTTTAAATTTATTAACGAACCCTTTCAACAGCTTCAACCCACAAACTCGGGTCACCAGGGATTGAAGTCAAGTTCAATGCATTTATGACTTCGAGGAAAACTTTTGACGCCGGCCCCTTTAATGGCTGGAAGACAAAGGCGGCCCCAATAAATATATACGTCAGGATCTGAGTCGGGTAAAAGTTGGCAAACTTTAAGGAAAGGGAAAACTTTCCACTTCCTTTATTCCGTGGCAAACTTTAAGGACTAGCATTTGCCATTTCATATGTGGGGAGCAGGACCCTTTCAATCCACTCCACCTGCCCCACCTGCCCTGAGCCATTCATTATGATTGATTATTGCGCAAATCCAAGGCGATATAGGGGGATATATACTATACTATATGTATATGCATTCGACGTCGTCAGCCGCACAAAACGTTTAACAAATGAGAAGACAGACGACGTCCTGACATACAAATGAACTCGTTCACCATTTCAATCAGTCCGCCTCGTAGCCGAGTCCTGGGTCCTTGGCCCCCAGATCGAGCCGCAGCATCCGCATAAATAAATATTTTATGAACTCGGCACCAGGTCTCCTGAACCCTGAACCGAGCCAAAGACCGAGCCCGAGCCCCAGCCCGGATCCATTTCCAGTTGGGTTAGGCTCGAGTGCGTCGCTCTGCATAACTTAGGGCCGGAATGTTTGTGGCAAGTCTTATCTGCGGGGCAAACAAAGATTGAGCGCCCCGCATCCTTTTTTCCCCCAATTTCATCTGCGGTTAGGTAATTGGTTAAGGTGGCGCTCACAAGATTGACTCGCCCACCAAATGAAACGGTTGCCTTCCAGAATGATTGATGCCCCTGAGCCCGGGGTGCCAGGATGTGCCGCGATGTGCCAGGATGTGGGGGCGCCTTTTGGCCCAGAGGCTAAATTGCTTGGCCGTGCGGCCTGAGGGACCGGGATTTATAAGCCAGCCAACAACAGGTAGTGCGTGCCTCGAGGGCCTCACACCTGGCCTTAAGGACCCCCTAATCCTTACTGATTGCCCTGATTCCCCTATTTGCAGCCACCGCCCTCTGTCCTCTTCTTACGAATTGTTCTAGCATTCCCTATGCTAATTTGTCAATAGAAAGTTTTAATTGAACTTTGCCTCGCATGTTTGCAATTAATTTATGCAGTTTTCCGGTTAACATTGCGGATTTGAGTTTCGGCTGAGTCGCGCAAAGCTGCTGTAACTACATAGAGAGAGCTTTCTGTTAGTAGTCTGCCCCTCGGTGCTTTCCTGCTCTCCCTGAAGCTTTTCTCTACTCTATCTTTACGTGTATCCTTGTTCTCTCTCAGTGCGAAAAATGTAAACAATAACGGCTGCCGGCTCCGCAGATGTTTTTGGCGGCCAAGGAACCCACCACAGTGGTGGGTTTTCATGTTTCCGCTTCGCTTTCCGAGCCTGCGCCACTTCCTTTCGCAGAGTCCTCGGTCCTCGGCTCGGCTTTAGTCCTTATCCTAGTGCCGATGCGAGCGTATCCCTGCCAGCCGCACAAACGCAACAGCCGCGAGACAATTTCAAAACGCAACGTTCGAAAAGCCACTTAGAATCGAGTTTTAATGAATGAAAAATAGTGCAAAATATAATAGAAATTTAATAATAAAAATTAATAATTAAAGAGTATTGTAAAGTGGCATTCATAATATTTAAAACATAAATATAAATAAATTAAACGTTCCCTTGAAATATTATTAACAATAATTTGAGCTTTAAAACAATCCATAACAAAAGCAATCATTAAAACGCAAAGTATAAATTAATTCTTAAATCTTAATATTGTATATAAATTCAGTAATTATATAAATTAAATGTCTAGGAATATCTAGTAATTTTTCTTATCAAAAAGGTTACTGAGAGACTATTGTTTAAAAAATTATACTTACCAATCATAAAAGTCTTTTATTTAAATATTTCAAGGGACATAAAGATTCCACCAATTAAAATATATAGATAAATAAAATGTGTTAAAGCATTTATAAGTGAATTCTTTTAATCAGTGATCATTTAAATAGAAAAGAATTTATAAAACCTTTTAACCAAATTAAAAACCTAACTAGATAAACTCTCTAAAAAAATCTACTGAAAGAAATCCTCCCTAGATAAACAAAGAAAGTGTCCCAAATTAGATACGATTTCCATAAAGTTAAACCGAATTAGGCAGCTGAAAGCCAGACAGTTTTGTAATTAGCCAAGCTAAGGCAGCACACCTAATCAGACACTGGCTGATAGGGATTAGGTCCTCCTGCTCCTGACGGCTGCCAGCCAGCCAGCCACGGAGTGGTGTTGAAAATTTGCGGCAATTCGGTTGGAGTCTTTGCCACCAAATTGAGTTGGCAGACAGGGGCTAAAACATGGATGCGAGTTGCGAAAGTTTTTGACAAACTTTCCACAAGTCGAAATCATTTATGATAACTTGACACGCGCCACATATTGTGAGCTCCACACGGCCCCAAAGTCGGAGTCGCAGTCAAATGGAGAAGATTAATTGGATTCAATATTAATAATCGGATGGAGTGAGGAGGAGTTCCAATCCAAGGAGCCAGAGAACCCAGAGTGGAATCTGTAATTAGCAGGAGGAGGAGTTAAAGCTCTCTCTCTGGAACTGGAACTGGAAGAGTGCCCTCTTCGGGCTGCCTGGCTGACTGGCTGGCCATGTAATTGAGTTATTTCCCTTGGATTTCTGCCATTTTTAGCATTTTACCATTATTAAATGGCTGCTGCGACAACAAGCTGTTAATGGCATCCCATAAAAATGGCGGCGTCGTCCCTCATCTCAGGCTGAGTGTGTGCGTTGCCTAAGCGGCGTCATGATTGTTTTAATGGCTACTTGAACGGAAATTAACTGACAGCTGCAGATAAATGAAATACCCTCTCAAAGCGAACCGCACAGTCTTAAAGCTCCATCAATTCCGACTGACTGCAGTCGGGCATGAAATGCGTAGCGAGTTTATCAACAATTTTCCAACAAATTTCCCTTCCACCCCCTACCCGCGTTCGAACTTTTCCAAATATTTGCACACTGAAATGTCAAATAGGCTAATTTGGCCCATAATTCCCATTTCACACACTAACACTCATATACTGAGGCCCTCTGTGAGTTTTCCATGTATGATAAACAGAAATGGCAATTTGTTCCAAAACGCAAATGCAAATTGCTTTTCGCTACGAAGAATATGAAAATTATGAAATATGTGCGACATTTCTATTTGCATACATTTGGCCAAGAAACACTCAGAGGGTTGGGTGGGGGTTGGATGGTAAATAAAGGCGGCAAGGTAATAAGGACGAGGAGGAGCGCAGGAGGTGGAGAATGTTAAACAAAAGTCAATCTGGGCCAAAGGTGAAAGCCGGCTGCCCTTACACAAAAGGGGACTAATTGAGAAATTTGTTAAGAATTTTTAATAAATGTCTAACGTCAAAAAGTTTTGTCTCTAATTAGAATTCTTTAGACATTTCCAAACATGATTTAAATGCAATAAATTTTTGTTTCAAGGCAAAGATTTATTCCATGACAATATAGCCAAATTAGCTATATATTTATTTTTAATTAATTTTCTTGGGAATGTTTTATATTAAAATATATGTAATTAAAGGTTGTAAAAACCAGTTACATTTGAAGTTGACAACCAAAACGTTTATCATATTTATTACTTTAATAAGCTGTCGTTTTCTTATGCTATTTATGAGCAAAAACTTAGTTATTTATTGTTCTTCAACACAAAAAAAAACCCGACTTGGCTGAGAAATATTAGGCTTGCAAACTAAGGCCCATTGCCTCTGATTGTTAATCTAGGCTCATTAACTGGCTCGCTTACTTTTTCATTCTCTCATGACTTCATTTTCGGCGTAGTTCATGAGGACTCACTTAAGCCCCAGGACAGGAGTGGACTAACTTCACCTTGGGCCGGCGCTTCTTTTGACGCTTTCCCTTTTATTGTTTTGGCCTGGCCATCAGCACACACGCATGTACAGACCACAAAGGAGGGATCAAGTGAAATGTTAAAAAAAATGAGAGGTGCAGAAAACAACATGCTAAACGCTTTGTAATACGCTTTTGTTTGGCCAAGAGCCATTAAGCTGGCCAAGTGATAAATACGCTTTGCGTACTCAAGTTTTTTTGTGCGGTCGCAACTGCACAGGAAAAAATCTTTAACAAGTTTTGGTATTTTAATTATTAAGTTCAATAGGATAAAACTCTAAAAACCTATACCAAAATTCAAGGTATTATTTCTTAATAAATTTCTTTTTTAATTATAATTCTAATTCTATTTACAAAGCCTTAAATTATGGTTTCCAGTTCCTTATTAATTTCCAGTTTCCTAATTAATTAATTTTTTTCTATGTGCGGTCTCGTCTGACTGCGAAAAGGTCGCGTGCGGTTTCTGGCCAAGTTTAGAGAATTGATTTATGAACGGGCTGCTGGCCCGGCCGTTAGCCTTTTCTTTCTTCTTGGCCAGGAGGGCCAGCCGTCGGCTGTTTGCTGTTAGCTGTTGGCTGCTTGCTTGTTGCATGTAATGACGTCATTAGGGGCAAATTGCCCCCCATTTAACGGCAATCGATTGCTTCCGCACGATTAAATATGCTAAGCCAAAGGGGGAAGCCACAGCCACAGCCAGCAACAGTTTGTCTGCTCGCCTTCGCTGCTCATCGTCGTCGTCGTCGTCCTTTGCCTTCTCCGCTGGGTTGTTTTTATCAGCAGCTATTTTGTTGTCCTTTCGGTTCCGACATGTCGTGTCCTGCTGGTTGACGCCTCCTTTTTAAACTGTTGCGCATTTTTTTGTTGGCCGACAGCCAAGGCGTGCCGCTGTCTCCTGCCACTCGTCCTGTGTCTTCTCTTCTTCCTTTGGCTCCATGGTGTCTCTTTTCTATGCCTCGCCCACTCCCCCGCACTCTTTCACTCTCGCTTTCTCCATGACGGCGCGTGCCAACTTTCACTCGGATCGGAGAGAACACGCAAGAATAACAGAAATACTCGTTTTCCTCAACAAGTTGTGGAAGCTATGGCATGATATTTTCATGGTTGTACCCTCTGTTTTCTTAATGATATAGAATTCAATATAAGAAAATATTATTATTCAGATTTTGAGGCTATAAACCTTACTTTTTTAAAGTAATAGATACTATACCAGATTATTCTAGTTCCGAAACCCTTTTATATAATCAAATTTTAAAGGATAAAAGGAAAGGATATACCAGACATACCCCTTAAATGCTTGGTTATTTGAAAGCCGCGAATGACTCGATCGCGTGGGAAATGGCAATATGTTTGAGCCGCCTCTGAAAGCATTTTGTATGGCTAATTTGGCCTGATGCGAGTGCAACTTAGGTCTGCTCCGGTGGGCAGATGCTCGGAAGACATCAAAGCCGTTCCATTTCCATTCCAGGCCACTGAAATGTGCGGCATTAGGAGCTAGCGGATACATTTGATCCCATCATATTTTTCGTGGGGGATTCTGTGTGTGCAATCAAGATACAGGCCCATTAAAATGCGACCTTCACTCAATTTAAGCGATTCAGACATCAAGTTTATTATGCTGCACATAAAGGCAGGGCATAAACTCCGGGCTGGGATCATAAAAGACAAGGCGCCCGGGTCCTGGCCAAAAAAAGAGTTCACGAACTGTGACGTCGTTGGACTTCCTTCCGTACGAACAGCGGGCAAACAGCGAGCAAAGGTCACCGGACTAGCAATTTCTATTCGCTTCGCTCACCAAAATGAATAAAGATATTTTCGCTATGCAAATGCCAGTAGCTTCAGCTCCAGCTCCGGCTCCCGAGGCGGCGAAACAAAGCCAAGCTGTCTGGACAATGAAACAAAAGCGTGGCTCTCTGGCAAAATATTTAAATTTTATGCAGCCAAATTGATTTGTTTGCGAGCTGCCAGTTCAACGCACCACGCAGCTCCAACTGCTCTATCTGGCAGGACTGCGGCATCCTTGGTGTCCAAATCATGTGTCGAGTGTTAATGCAAATGTTTGCATACATTTGGGCCGCTCACACACACGGTTCCCACATCCGAATGGGCACATTCCCTCCGTCTGTCTGAATCCCAGGGATACCAAGGACGCTCAGGGGCACGCAGACTGCTCCCTTCCAAGCAATCGATAAACCTAATGAGCTGTGAGACAGACGGGCAGACAGGGCGACACGGAGCGCAGCATCGTCGTCGCGGGGCTTGTTTTAAAATTAACCTTCGTGCGGCAACCGAAAATAAACTTGAGAAAGCACACTCAAAGTACTTCCTTGATGGGAAAAAACCCCTCACAGCGCGAGCATCTCATAAGTTCAAACATAGGTATTAAAAAAGGGCACTAAAATTCGCCTTATATACATAACTGGGTCACAATTCATAATGAGTCCAGGCTATATTGATAAGCTTTTGTGTTCAACCTTTGCCGTATAAAAGTGTCTTTAAATGTTACGCTATGGATTTTTCCTCGAACATCCCCCAAATTTTCGTTTAGGCCTGACATTTGGTTAACGAAAATTATATATTGTTATGCGTCTACGGGAGCTCTAGTTTCGCACCCTTTCGGGCCCGAAATTGGGTCACCTGTCCCCCTGAGGCCCACACCGTTGGCGTCTCGTCCTGGGGTCCTTAAAAAGGTGTTAACCACAGGACAGGCCAATTACTGTAATTGCCAGGCCACGAAAAAGCGCCACATCACACAGGCATTACCAGCAGATACTTAGCCGGCAACAGGGCGTATACTTGATGTGCGACAGACAGTCGGAGCAAGGCACGCACGAGATTCCCAAAGAGGCACTTCGATTAATCACTTCGAATGCCTGAATAATTCAGTACAAGCCATTGTCATTGCCATGCAAATTGCATTCGGAGATTGAATAAATAAATGCATTTAAAATCAGTTGGCTAGAGAGAAGTGAATCAATCAGTGCTTCAGAGCTTAGAAGTGCAGGTTGACAAAGTTCAAAGTTCACAGACAAACGCCATGTAAAGGGAATAAGTCTTCTCGGAGATTTCTCTCAGATTTTTCTTGATTTTTTAATTGAAGTCCTTGCAAACCCCGAAAGCCATAAAGCGAAACAGCAGATGGCTTAAGGCCAGTCCTTCTCCTCGAGTAATTTAAATTACAGATTCCTTTTGAAAAGGAGAAGGTGGGGAGACCTGAGGCTTCTTAAGCAGCTTTAAGACCGCCAAATCCATTGAATGGGATAAAAACCGCAAAATGTCCTTCGGTCCCGAGACGAACTCGGCCTTGTGTTCATCATTTATCAAAATGTCACTTAGCGCGACTTCTCAGGTCACGTCTAATGATTTGGCTTCTGCGTCTGTCAGCGAAAGTCACAGGCAATAAATTTCATTGACTCTTTTGGGCCAACTGATGGGATTTTCATTTTCGTTCACGTAAATTTGGGTTCGGTTAGGTTAACTTCCGTAACGACACTTTAACGCATTTCCTATGCCGCGGCGAACATGAATTTGCAATTAAAAAGCAATCAAAATGAATAAAACCGCGGGCACGCTGTGTGCTTCTTAAATATTGCATGAATTCACAATTGAATTCCGGATTAACAATTGAACACGAGGGGGGCGGAACCAGGGCCCATTATGCCAGTAAGTTCATGTATTTTAATTAATTGCGCAAATGGAAAAGAAAGGTTCAAAATAATGTAAAAACCGGGACTGAAGCGAGGTAGTAGCAAGGAATTAAAGGTGTAAAGAGCAGGGCTTAATGACAAAATGAGGACACGCTGCTGGTTTATCTTCCACCTCCGCTTCCGCCGCTATCGCCACCGCTACCGATGCCATTTCCATTGCTCCCATCGCTTTTCAAGGCTATGGCCGTTAGGGCAATAAATTTATTAAATGGCCAAAGAACACACAAAGAAAGCCCGCAACAACACCCACATGGTCAGCAACAAAAAATCATGTTAAACAAGCTATAAATAAGTGTGTGTGTGTGTGTGTGTGTGTGCGCCCATGTATCCTGTCCTCAATTGCGTGTTCAAACAACAAAATTAATTGCCCTGCCAGGGTAATCAATTTTGATTAAAGTTGAAGCACGCCGCCAGAGTTGTCGAAGGGCCTGGAATTAAAGTGCACTTGTAATTCCCAAAAGGGTCCCGGGACATCGGCTTTAAGCCTCAATCAGCCAACCATCCATACATATCAGTAAAACCATCCAAACGGTGATCGAAAATGCAACGCAATTTGACAAAGTGATCGAAGAGACGTGAAATTAACTTAAGTGCTGTGTGCCGCGGTCGTCCGAGCCAATGGATCATCTATTATGCAATATGGCGGGCAATAGTCGCAATTCGTCCTACAATTGTCTCTCCTCGTGGGACTCCTATGATCGAATACCCAGGTAAGCATCGAACTTTGCGGACATTGCGTATACGCCGCGTATACGCCGTGCGGCCTAACTCAATTCGAAATTCGATTTGAGCAGCGTGATTGCCATTAACAGGTCAAAGCGGCAACAAGGCGTCGACTCATAATCGAGTCAGGTCCCAACTAAAAGCTATACACACACAATGAAGACGAGAAAGTTGCGAGGGGCCATTCCTGGGGAATTTCAGAGATATACTTACCTATAAATATGTGAGCAGATTTAGATCACATTGCACAGTGCTTCTGTGAACACTAATGAGGGCCGGAAGTCCTTGATGCAGCATGCAAGTTATTCTTGAGTAATTCCAGGATTTCCGCCTGCCCTTTTAGCTGTCATTTGCACGGACATAAATAAGTGAATATCCAGGAGAGCTCTCAGGCTTTTACGAGACGCAATCAATGCAGCTTCCTTAATGGATACTTCAGCAAGGATATAGAGGAATGCCTCCTCATCAAGGCGGTAATAAACATGCAGGGCCGAGAACAACAAAATGGGGAGTCCCCTATTTTGGGCCCCACCCTTGGATGCAATTTGCGGGTACCTGAGACCTCACATGGGCCGGATGGTGTCCTTTGTCCGCCTTTGTGAGATCCCTCGCTGGGGCCATTGTGTAGACAAAAACTCAACAAAAAAAACCTTTCGCCGGCCTTGTTATGTTAGGCATTTTCCTAGAGCTCCTTTGTGGCCTTTGATTTGCCGGGCTTCGCCGCCGTTGCCTTCCTTTCGAGAGCAATTTCATCAAGGAGTTGTAATCAAATCTCGACACGAACACAGAAACCTGAACCCACCACGCACAAGGAATTAAATCAAATTTTCTTTAAAAAGCGCCAAATCAAAAATCAATAAAGGTAAAACAATCTAAGCACAGCCCGCCGCGGGCTGCCCATTTGCCCATTTTAGTAAGCTTTAAACTCAATATCTGTGGATAATCAAATGATGGCACAACAAAAACACATTAACGTGCAATTTTTCGTTGGCTCAGCTCGGCTCTCTCCCTCGCCAAGAAAATAAAAGCCAAGCCCAGCCAGCCAGGACCATGGACCATGGCAAGCTACGTTGGCACAAGATGCGAATCAATTTAAGTCAAAGTTGGGGGATACTTTTAAAGTTCATAACTTTGCGGGTATGGCTCACAATTTCTCATAGGCAAAATGCTGAGTTCCTGCGGGTATAAACCCAATTACTTGGGCTTGCACAGATCAAATTATAAATGTAATAAAAATTATACTAAGACAACAGAAGTTTACATATATTTAAATTTAAAAAATGGGGCCCAGTACGTCTTGTATTTTTTTTTATTTCATCTTTGTTGGTCTATTTGAATAATATAATTTTTGGGTTAACATTTAAGTTGCAAGAAAATGCTTAAATAATAATTAAAACTTGCAGTAATAGAAGCAAAGTTCTCAAAATGTTTATTGGCAATCCAGCTTTAATTGAATATATTTCTTACTTCAGGCTGAAGTTTGAAAACTTTTAATTGCGCCGTATTCAACTACAAATCTTAAGGTAACTTTTTTGGTCGGGTTTAATTAAGACAGTTTTATTCAGTAAGGAGTTCTCAAATTAATGATATACAAAAATGCGAAAATATTCCCTTTAGCCTGGTCCTATTAAATGGATAATAATAATTATTATTAATTGGGTAATAAAGGTAACGTTTTAAGAGTTCTATAAAAATTCTTCACTTAATTCATAAATTCTCGTAGCAACTTTTCACAAACGCGAATACTTTATTTAAAAACACATTTAAATAGTGTGGTTTTTGGTGCTTTTAACTGTTTCAGTGGCCAACCCGATGCTTTAGCTCTTTGTGGAAAATTGTTCGCACCTTTCCTTTGACACCTGACTCCGCCGCTCTGCATGCGTTTTCACAATTATTTTCATTTATAGAAATATTTGCATTCAACCGAAATGCAAATACTCCGAAGTTTGGATTGCCGTTCAACATGCGTGTGGCTCTTTCGAGAAAAACCCAATTTATGTTATTTGCTCGATGCTAAAGACTTAAAGCGTCGAAATATCGCTCACAAGTGACAAGTGATTGCTGACCCGTTCTCCGGCGGGTCCTGGCCAGAACTTATGGCCATCTGGCTGGCGATTGTGCCGCGTTCAATGGCCGGCAAAAAAGTGAGGGGAATGAACGCTCCGCCGGCGAGCAAACCGCAGAGCAGTGGGAAATCTCCTTCGGGGCCAGGTCAGAGTTGATTGTATGCAGTGGCCCGTTGGTGCTTTTTCGCTCTTGGCTTCTGGCCCGGCCTTAACTGATTGGTCACTTGCCACAATGTATGTGCTATGGTTTGGGCCACGCTCGTTAATTTCGCCACGCACTCGCACTCGCCCTGGCAGTCATCGTCCTTGGACCTCCAATGGCCCCCAAGGTGCCATTCCTGGTGCTGGGAGACACTTGAACTATTCGTTCGGTTTCTTAACCTTGACATGAATATTCAGAGTATCCAGAGTATCCCGCAAATGAGCAGGGACAGAGTGCGAGAGATAGAGAGTGGCCAGAACAATGGCTAAGAAGGTGGCAGTCAGTTAATTGAATCTCACCCGAAGTTCCTTTGTCCGTGCTTTAAGACACCCTTTTAATTTCTAAAGCCATCCAGCCAGCCAGTGCCTTGTGCAGCCAAGTGTCTGCTGTAAAAGATCCTCTTGCCTGACCCGCAAATGTTTGCTCGCCACTTTGAATATTCAGACACTGAGGAGACTCTTAATGCAAGACACATGCAGCACATAAAAAATAACCAGCTCTAGACGTTGCCCCTCACAAAAACGTATAGCAGACGTAAGCTTGGCATTTTGTTGCTCATACGCCATGTGTGCTTGAGTTGCAAAACTCTTTCCCCATTTAATGCAGCTCTGTTGCAGCTGCAGCCAAGTATGAATAAGCTCAGAAAAGCAGCTCAGAAGAGCCAGTTGTCGAGAGCTACTTACCCTTAACCTACCGAAAAGGCACTGCCTGTAACTTTAATAATATAATGGTAAAAGAGGGCGCGTTTCCTTTGATCTAGTCAAGGAGTACATCAATACGATTGCCGCCCTTTCGCTGACTGCAGACTATCATTGATGGAAGCTCATTCACGCCACATTATCACAGGAGAGCTGGCAGACGTACTTCGTCCTTGAAGGGCTGTGGGTGGCGCCGCAAGCAGTCACGTGTGCGCGGGGCGCCCTGTGCCCTATTTCCATTATTTCCTTTCCGTTTTTCCTCAGCATTTCTTTGGTACTTCCCGGATACTTAGCTGCACGCAGTAACTTACACATGAAGAAATAAGTGCATCAAAAGGGGAAATAAAGTAATAAGCTTAGGCTTACGCTGATTTAAGTCTACTTATTTGAATAATATACTTTTACATATACTATTTTTATCATTGCTACATATCAGAGCTACTTACAGGATACATATAGAAAAATCGAATTTTCATTCGAATAGGATTTTAATCGAAAGGGTTTTATGCTAAACTTTATATATATTTAATTACACATTTTTAAAAGTATTTTATGCTTACGTATTGCTTTAAAAATATTCCTATTTAATCTCTCCAAATACTACCTTGTACCTTACCCCTTTCAGGTGAATCTGCTGACTTGTGACATTATTATTTTAGTTATATTTATGAAAGTGTTTTGAATTATTCTCAGTGCATGGTCGGTAAGGACTGCAGCTGGGTTGCTTAATGTGATAAATAAGCGCATCAGTTGTCAAGTGCAACGGGGGCTGCAGGGGGGCTGGGAAATTCGATTGGCGGGAAGAGAGCGTGCCGGCGAACATGGGTTCTCATGGGGCTTTGTGCGACAAGTCAATTTAGAAGCTCAATCATCAGCCTCCCCCCTTTGCTCTTCTCGTTGCAGAGTTCGTGTGGAGTACTATGTGAACGAAAACACATTTAAAGAAAGACTGCAACTCTATTTCATTAAGAATCAGCGTTCAAGTAAGTATTGTCTTTGCATTAACTGAAATATTCAACTTAACTACAACAATCAACAAGGTGGCATTTAATTGAATTTGATTAGTGGCAAAGGGACAGATCCTGGGCGGCTTCCGGCCCAGAAACACATAGAAACCACAGACCCACAGACCGCCAGACAGACAGACGAACGAAAGACATTACAAAGGCGAATTCGATAATCTTGGGTAAATATTGATTTGGAAGCGAAATAATTGAACAGGTAAACACACAGGTCCCGACCAAGGGGATCAGGGGAGGGCCAAAGGCAAACATTCGTAGACATTGTAATTCACTCGGCTGACCCAAATTCTTACCGAATATATATTTCCTTCTCCGTAAAGGCTTGCGCATACGAATCGCCGATTTATTCCTTAAGTTACTGTCGTGTGTTCTCTACATAATACGTGTGATATTGGATAAAAATCCAACATTTATAACATGGTAAGTGCGTGTAGCGGGCGGAGGAGGGAGCGGATGATTGATTGATTGATTACCTCATTATTCGCAGCTATGGCTGCGAAGTGGCCAATAAAACGGAGTTCATCATCTCGGCCAAGTTGACAGAGGAGGAGTTCCAGGAGAACCCCATCATCAACTGGGACGCCATACTCTGGGTGAATCGGCCAACAGTGCTCTGGGTCCTGCAGCTACTCCTAGCCATGGTGTCGTTAACGCAATCCTTGGTTCTCACATATCTAGGCTATAAGGTGGGTCTCCTACTCCAGCCATATCCGTAGAGCCTTGTCCTTTAAAACTGTTCTCTATTTCCAGGGCAACATCTGGCAGCAGATACTCTCATTTCACTTTATACTAGAATTAGTAACGACTATACCCTTTGCACTAACGGTTAGCTATACTCGGACATATAGATCACATCGGCCTAGACTAACCATATATTTTCAGATCGTTCATCCTCCGCTTCGAAACCTTTTCATTCCCATTTTCCTCAACTGCTGGCTGGCCAAGCGATCGCTGGAGAATATGTTTGTGAGTGAGCCCTAACCTTTATCTCCTAACCAGTTTTAACTAGTATTTTCCTGTGACCTTCATCCCGTAGAACGACCTTCATCGCGCCATGCAAAAGTCTCAGTCGGCGCTTTCCCAGCAACTGACCATTCTTTCGGCCACGTTGCTGTGCCTCGTATTTACCAGGTAACGAGACGAGGGCTTGACCTTCCTTTAAATGGTTCTTAACTTAAGTTTCCCTATTATCCCCTTAGCGTCTGCGGCATCCAGCACTTCCAGCGGGCAGGACATCGCCATCTAAACCTCTTTCAGAGCACTTACTACGTGGTTGTGACCTTCTCCACAGTGGGTTACGGTGACTTTGTGCCGGACATCTGGCCCTCGCAGCTCTACATGGTCATCATGATTTGCGTCGCCCTCATTGTGCTGCCCACGCAGGTGAGACCAGCTACTGGATAGGATCGGAGCCAGCATATCCATTGCCAAATAGTTCCGTTTAAAAGCCATCTTTTGCCGGGGCAAAGAAGCCACATCAAATATTTATGCTCCCTGAGCCTGGACCCAATCCTTATCCCCATCCATCATCTGCATCTGTGTGCGCAAATAGGGGGACTTTGTCCATCAATCGATATTAATAAATGTGGGGATGCTGTCGATGTGAATCGTTCACCTCCCTGTCCGGCTGACTGACTGACTGCCATGTTCAACAATTTGCAAACAATTGTTTTATCAACAAAAACAAACGCAGGACAAGAAGCAGCAGTGAGGGATTCCAATGAGAAATATAAGCTGGAAGAAATCAAGACTTCAGAATAACGATGAAGGCATACCCTGCTAAGATAGATAAGAGTATTGATTATTTAAGCCACCTAAAAAAGGTCATATATAATCAGAGAATTTGTGGAAAATATGGAATCCTTAGAAGCCCGAAAATGACACATACATTATAGTAAATGGATGTCATAAACATACTTAGTCACACATTATACCCTAACAACATCCTACGGAAAGAGCATTAGATATATGAGTGACCGTGGCTGGCCGTTTGGCCAAATAGCAAACAACAAGAGCATCCATCAAACAGTTTTTATACCTTTCTCCTGACATACGAGTAGTTTTTCGGAGGGGAGGGGCAGACTTTTGTTCTGCCAGCACTAAAAGTTCCAAGTGCATGTCAATATGGTGCAGAATTTATGAAGCCGGCCCCGTCTACCCGATAAAACTATATAAAGTTGCAAGCGTTGTGACCAAAATGTTGCAACATAAAAAACAGGCACTTTAATTGAATTAATACCAAGCCCTGGAATTGAATTAAACCTGACAAAGTTTACCTAAGCTTTATGTGTATATAAAATTTATAATTTAAAGATACGTTATATTGAATTCTCACCATCGATATTTAATAGCTTTATTATTTATGGTGACATGTGTTCGTTCTTTTTCCGCTCACAGTTTGAACAACTGGCCTTCACGTGGATGGAGCGCCAGAAGCTGGGCGGCAGCTACAGCTCCCATCGGGCCCAGAGCGAGAAGCACGTGGTGGTGTGCTCCACCACACTCCACGCGGACACCATCATGGACTTCCTGAACGAGTTCTACGCCCACCCGCTGCTGCAGGACTTCTACGTAGTCCTGCTGAGTCCCATGGAGCTGGACACGACGATGCGGATGATTCTGCAGGTGCCCATCTGGGCGCAGCGTGTCATCTACATTCAGGTGCGTCTTGTCCGTAATCTGACCTGGTTGCCCGGAGTAACGCAAGACGTGGGGAAACCCACACACCTTTGCCATTGCAGGGCTCCTGTCTGAAGGATGGCGACTTGGCACGCGCCCGAATGAACGAGGCGGAGGCGTGCTTCATCCTGGCGGCCAGGAACTATGCTGACAAGACGGCCGCCGACGAGCACACCATCCTACGGTCCTGGGCCGTTAAGGACTTTGCCCCGAATGTGCCGCAGTATGTGCAGATTTTCAGGTGGGTAGCAGAGCTCCTCCCCAATCGCCATGTCCTCTCGCAAATAATTCGATTTCTTCTGCTATTTGCAAATGTCAAACGCGACGCGACGCAACGAAATGAAACGCCACCAATCGAACATCCTGCGAATTTCCATTACATTTCGACCTTTCCACAGGCCGGAGCACAAGCTGCATGTGAAGTTCGCGGAGCACGTGGTCTGCGAGGACGAGTTCAAGTACGCCCTGCTGGCCAACAATTGCACCTGTCCCGGCGCCAGCACGCTGGTCACCCTGCTGCTCCACACCTCCCGCGGCCAGTACGTATACGTAATTTCGTATTCTCCCATCCGTAGCCACGTATCCGCGTATCCACGTATCCTTGTATCCTCGATGGCCGGCCAACTGTTAACTCTTAGCTGTTATCCTGCGCTCCGGCACACATGCAAAAAGTTCTCTATCCGCTGTGCGTCATCGGTTCGCTTGGATGCGTCACGTCACCGGCGGAGGAGTCGGTGGACACAGCCCGGCTAGCCGCTTGATTGCTCATTCAGACGTTTTTCCTGCGGCCTTTATGTATATTTTTTTTGTGGGGGCAGCTAATTTAGCTTAGCTCTAGGTGGGTGGCTAAATGCATAAGCCACAGTTCGTCAGAATTTAGTTTACTTCCTTCCTTCAGGGGACTCCCACTTTAAAAGGGAATATTAACATCGCCACATTAAAGTAAATTTCGTATAATATCAATTTAAGCTCTTAGAAACCTTATAATAATAGCACCACTGTATTGTGGAATCTTTGAAGTCAGTTTTCGACCCCTTAATATTACATTTAATTAACTTAAAGAGGAAAACTTTGACTAGAGACTTAAAGTAATAAGATATATATTTCTGAAAGTGAGATAAGTATCTCATTTAATCAGATCTTTGTCATAAAATATGCAACATTTTTAAAGCCTTTTGAAATGATTAAAAGTTACTAACACCGTGCTGGGCATATCTCCCATGAAATGAATTCAGAGTTAATGAGTTTACATCAAACGAAAGGATTAGTTTCCTCGCGTTTTCCTCCCTTTCCCTATGCAGTCACATACAACTTCAAATGGCAGTTTTAATTAAACGGATACTGTGACATGCCGAAGGTAAACAGGAAACTTTACCTGCCCTCGGCAAGTGTGAAAATTAGATGAACGAGAGAGTGAGATAGTGGCTCCAATTAAGTGCGGCTTTTAGTTTCCGTGAGCCTTGGTCGCGGCATGAAAGCCACGTTAATCAGATGTCAGCGAACTTTAATTGGCCGTGACCTATGCATTTCTCATGATAACCGAACCGCGAAACTAAAGCCTTTCTCTATTGCATCTCTATGTATCGGCAGGGAAGGCCAGCAGAGTCCGGAGGAGTGGCACCGCCTGTACGGCAAGTGTTCCGGAAACGAGATCTACCACATTGTGCTCGGCGACAGTCGATTCTTTGGGGAGTACGAGGGCAAGAGCTTCACCTACGCCAGCTTCCATTCGCACCGCAAGTAAGTGTTTAATTCAATGGGAATCCATCCATTCGGAGCCGGAATTCGGGTTAAAAAACACACAAACGCGCCACCATTCGCAGATATGGAGTGGCCCTGGTGGGCGTGCGTCCGGCGGAGCTGCCGGAATTCTACGAGGACACCATTCTGCTGAACCCCGGCCCCAGGCACATTATGAAAAAGGATGACACGTGCTATTATATGAGCATCACCAAGGAGGAGAATTCCGCATTTGTCGTTAATCAAAATCAAACATCGGATCCGGCGGCAGCTGGCAAGGAGGGGGGTGGTACCACCTCCGCCTCCGCCTCCACTCATCCCGCGGCTGCAACTGGTGGGTAGACCCTCCCCTATATCCTTTTTATCTGAGTGATGCTGTGTGTGTGTGTGTGAGAGGTCCGAGCGTTTAAGGACGAGTGTATGGACTACTTACTATATAACCCATTTACATACGAACATAAATATGATATATATATAAATTATGAGCTTTCCTTATTTAGCAACAAGTTCTTGCTCTGTCTCTCTCTCTCTCTCGCTCTCTTATTCTTCTTATTCGATTTTCCTTATTTTTGAGGCTGAGTTAAAAGTTTTCCTTTGTCGTTCCCCCCGGTTTTCTCCCAGTTTTCCCCAAGTTTTCAGTTCGTTTGGTTTGTCTGAATGAAACGAAACCGCTTTCAGTGTGTGTTTTGCGAGCGAGTCCGCCTCGAATTAACGTTAATCACAGTATTCGCCTGGCCCGATTTTATTTTTTGTGTTTGTGAAACTTTCCACCCAAATCAATTTGTTTGTGTTCCATTTCGTTAATTAATGTTCCTATGAGGGAGTATCTTAACCGCTTTATAATCTTTAGCTATCTTTTAAGTAAACTGCAACAATTATATAATGAAACATTCAACAGAAGTTGAAGAACACGCTTTTAGTTCGTGGAGAGAAACTTAGTTTGGTTTTAGATTATTTAGGCTTAGGATATATTCCTGGCCTTAGACCACACTTGGGGTTGATTACATTAGGTTAGCTAACATCTAAAACCCCACACACACACACAACATTTTTAGATTAACAACATTACACGTATACCACACTTCACTGGACCGTTGGAAAAGTACTCACCCCGACTTCCGTTTCCGTTTGCGATTAAAAATAAATAAGAGAGTGTATTTGTTGCCCTTTAAATTGAGTGCAACTTACCATTAGCTTCATCATAAAAATGTTGAATAATTCAGAAGAATAATAATCCATATTTAAAAACTTTATAGTGTGAAAAGCCTTTGGTCTTTCTCCCGATTTCGTTTAATTCAATCAGTTTTAAGAAAGGAAACGAACTTCAGTGATTTATTTTGGGGTGACTCTTCGCTGCTGTTCCAAAAACGATTTAAGAAATAACACTCCCAATATCGTTTAATGTAATGTGTGTGAATGTCGCCAATACAAATACAAGTAACAATACGATACAATAACAACTCATCCAACTATGACAAAACAGCAATTCCAACAACAACAACAACTCCAATAACATCAACAACAACTCCAATAAAAACAACAATACAAGCAACAACAATTAGCACAACCTTCACATCATCAACATTACTATCAGCATCAACAACAACAGCAACAATAAATGCAACATTAAATGCAGCAGCAGCCGCACCACCACCAGTGCCGTCTGTTTGTGTGCGTGTGCCCCACAGTCCCAGTTACGATAGTGGTGGTGGCACCACCGCCGGCACCACCCACTTGCAACCGTATCCGTATCCGCAATCGCATCCGCCAATGCAAACACCAGACAGTGGCGAGTTTGCATCACTATTTGTGCGTGAGTGTGACACCAGAAATACCAAATACCAAATACCTATACCAATACCTCCAAGCAAACGATAAAAAAGCCCCCCAAGTCAACAAAAAACCCCCATCTTTTAAAAAATGAAGCAAATCACAAATATTTCGTTCGCCTTTGTCTTTTAACACGTTCTTTGCCCCACTCTCTCACTTTCTCACTTACCAAAAACCGACTCAGTCCACACATCCAAGCTATATCTCTCGCTGTCCTGATTTTCAAGCTTGAGCTGCCTTACAACGAAGAAATAACCCTTTCTCGCATTCTGTACCGCTACCCATGTCAAGACACATTTCCGCTGCCATCAAAAACCGTTTCTGCATTCCTCTTTCTAACACTCACACACGCACACACAGTCCAAATACGAAAATTAGGGTGGACCATCAGTAAAAGTCGAAAGAGTTATTTCATTTATTTATGTTTTATGTATTATTTAATTTATGTATATATACGATTTTTTTTTAATTTAAAATGATGAAATAATCAACTACTGAGGCTTATAGCTAAGAATACCAATTATAGATAAATAAATACTTAAATTTGGTTTTAATACCCAATAATTCTCAACTAGTTGTAGCGTTTTTGTAATGAATTATTTTTCATCACTCTATAAGAGTGACTTAAATCGCTTTAATTGTATATTATTAAATCTTAACTAAATAAATTTGTAAAATGTTTTTTTTATTTACATTTTATAAAATTATAAATTATAAAATATATTACACTAAAATATATATATACATTTTTAACTGTAATATAGTCTAAAAAATTACACTACCTTTACTTGGTTAGTAAAAGTCAACAAGTCAAATGAGTGATTTACTATATAATATATAATAATAATAATTTATATAATATAGAAAAATAATATATATTAATTATCTCATATAAGGCCGATGTCTGCCAAGCCTACATCTGACTGAGGTCCACCCTATAAACCACACCTATCCCAGCCTTGCCCTCTAACACATTTTTCTCGCTTTTCCGCTACGCAAAACTATTTTTGGTGTTTGCTTCATTTTTCACTTGGCGTCTTCTTCCACACGTTTCGTAGATGTCTTTGCTCAAACATCACTTTTTACATTTTCAACTTCCGTTCTTCTTGTTCTCCTTCTGCTAGTCCTTGCTAGTCCTTGCACTACCTTCTGTGTTTGTGTTTGTGTGTGTGCGCATGAGTTTTGGATGTCTAGATAGTATTTCAAACACGATGTAAATAATATTTGCACCACACGCAACAATTCGTGTAAATTAGCTGCGTAGAAATAGTTTATAGTTAAGCTTGTTGTGCGCTCAAATTAAGCCATGCCACCTCTCCCCGAGCCGACCCAGTAATTAAGTAACCGAAAACTATTGGCGAAGACAGGGAAAGACAACATTTTGGCAAAGTTGCAGCTTAATCACTTTGCCGAAAGTTTCCCGGCCAGTGCAATCTTGTCGAGGACTTTTAACGAGTTGTTTTCCCCAGGTTTTTCTTGTAGATTTTCCGCCCACCTGCCCACCTGCCCACCTTCACTCCGCCTTTTTCTCGCTCTCTTGTATTTCGTCACCCGATTTTTCGCTCAGCTGAAATTAGTGGACCTTTTATCCTGTATAGCAAGCGCCAAAGTAGTCGTAATTAGAATGGATATTGATCGACAAGTTAACGCGGACTAACTGCACTCTACGCTCTCCCCATCCAGCCAGCGATAATCCGACAGCTGTGATAATCTCGGACTCCCGCCAGAACCTCAAGGACACGACTGTGACCCAGACGGCGGCGACCACGACGACGATAACCACTACTACCCTGCCGCCGCCGCCCCAGACGTTGGGATCCCCAAGCATGGCCGGTGGATCGGGAGGCGGTGGCGGCCTCGGGGTGAGCGGTGCCCACAGCATGGGCACCTCGCTGAGCATTACACCAGCCACACTGACCACAACCGGTAATCACCTGGACGTGCCCTTCGCCAACAACCCCAACCTGCTCAGTCCGGATGTGCTCAACCAGCGAAGGGGTAAGTCTGCTTGCTAAACTTCCTGCTTAGTCATCGAACTGGTTACTGATGATGGATAGTGGTAGTGAGTCTTGTAAGTCCCCCACTCTTAGTCTGAACTGCTACCTTTTCTCCCCAGGTAGCAGACGTCCTTCGATCCTGCCCGTGCCCGACATGTTCACCTCATCCTCGTTCAGCATCGCGGGCAACGACGACGGCGAGGAGGGCGACGAGAGTGATGATGAAATCGACGACGAGATGCCTTGGCGTTCTCCCTCGGAAAAGATTGCGTGAGTATCACCCATCCGTTTGCCCTCTCAACGTCCCCCTTCGTCACTATTCCGAGGCACCGATCCCCACTTCCCAGTGTAGTGTCTCTATCTACATAGAGTTAACCCTCAGCCCGATTGTAACACGTATGTGTATCACTAACTGTACTTCTTAGCGACCTATTTTCCATAAGAAACTAATCTCGACCTGAGTCTGTGTAAATATAGTCCTTGCAAGTCTGATCTCAGCAATCCAAAGTGAAGGAGAGCATTGTTTACACTTATATCCTAGTGATTATTTTTTATTTCTTTAAAGTTTTTACACTATTAAACTTAGTTTCTCTAAGTACTATATCGCTGAGGATTGTGAGACCTGAACTGAATGTAAAAATGTATATGTTGTTGAAGCACTAGACCCCCACCCTCTCCCTACTTACTACTTATATAACCACCACCCCTCTCTGACACATCAAACTAAACGAGAATCGACCACTTCGCCTCAGCTGCTTGGGCGGGCACTTTCCCCAATCGCGCACCTATTCGCTCATCATGAGCTCCTCGGAGGATTCGTATCAGCGCGGTTGCAGCTTCTGCCATGCCACTGCTGCCGCATCCGCATCTGCTTCCGCTGCCGGTGCCGGTGCTGCTCCTCCTGCTCCTACTGCTCCTAGTGCTACTGCTTATGCTGGTGAATCCACTGGTGATTCAGCAACCCATGCCGATTCCATTGACTTGGCCGAGGAGTACCTCCCGCAGCTGCGCAGGCGCGTCATGAAGAAGAGCTTCAGCTGCGACAGTGAGTGCCGCAGCGTTCCCGGAATGGGAATGGGAATGGCAATGGGAATGGGAACGGGCATGGGTCTGGGCCTGGGTGGAGGAGCCCTGGCCAGGCTGGCGGCTCGCAGGCGGCAGTTGCAGCGCTGCTGCTCCTGCAGTTGCTCTACTACCACAACCACGACAGCAGCAGCAGGAGCAGGAGTGCCAGTAGCAGGAGCAGGAGCAGGAGCAGGAGCAGGAGCAGGAGCAGGGGCTACGGCATTCACGTCGAGCAGTTCCATAGAGGCGCGTCGGCCGGTGCGTCCTGTGTGGGTCGCCGACTACTCATGGTAAGTCTGAGGAGGGAAGCGACAAAACGCGCCACGCCATTCTGCGGACACACGCCATTTGTTGAAGAGTTCTTGTCGTTGTTACTTGGTTCCTTGTTGTTGTTGCTTTTATTTGCCTGCCGCAGGACATCTTTTAATGACGCCACCGTTTACCTTGGACCAGCGGAGCAGCAACTCGAGAGTCGGGACTGTTACGTTGCCTTGATTGCTGTTGCGATGATGTTGCTCTGGGTCTCCTCACCTCACCTGCATTTGCTTCTGCTTTCGCCTTGCCTTGCCTTGCCTTGCCTTTGTTTTGCTTTCGGCTTCCATTGTGCATTCATTCCCAGATTTGCCTCCCGGGGAGCGACCAAAGTTCGTCATCGCCATCCGCAGTTGATTTCAGGAGGGTACAGTTCTCCGCAGGACCCCAGGAAATCACACTTTCAGTTCAGCCATTCGTTAATTCGTAGTGAATGTTTTGGGAATGCCCGTAGTTTGCAGTTACCCCCCCCGAAACACAATTTGCCTCCTCGAACCCCGTAGCTGAATCGTTTGAATCGTTTGAATCGTGTCCCAGCGCACACCAAGCTTGCCACCCGCATCCCCACACAGCAGCTAACCCGCCAGTCCGCTATCCTCATCCACATCCTGCTCCCTGCTCCCTGCCCCCTTGGGAGCAGCCGTCTCTAAACCAAAACTGTCTGCCATTACAGCATCGTCAAGGGCTTTCCGCCCGTGTCGCCCTTCATCGGCGTGAGTCCCACGCTCTGCTACCTGCTCAAGGAGAAGAAGCCTCTGTGCTGTCTGCAGCTGGCCCAGGTGAGGTGTCACTGGTGTTTTGATGGCCATTCCATTTCATTAGGGCGGTACCGCTGCCACTCCCTCACAGGTCTGCGAGCACTGCAGCTATCGGAATGCCAAGGAGTACCAGTGGCAGAACAAGACCATCATCCTGGCCGCAGACTATGCCTCCAATGGCATCTACAACTTCATCATCCCGCTGAGAGCTCACTTCAGGTCGAAGACCTCGCTGAATCCGATCATCCTTCTGCTGGAGCGTAGGCCGGATGTGGCCTTCCTGGATGCCCTGTCCTACTTCCCACTGGTAATTTGGCACATCCTTTCCTTATAAGTCACAAGTGAAATATCCTCTGGCATAGGTCTACTGGATGCTGGGATCGATAGACTGCCTGGACGACCTGTTGAGGGCTGGCATCACGCTGGCCGAGAGCGTGGTGGTGGTCAACAAGGAGCTCTCCAACTCGGCCGAGGAGGACTCCCTCTCCGACTGCAACACCATTGTGGCCGTGCAGAATATGTTCAAGTGAGTGAGAGTGTGTATATTGAAGTATCCGCGGAACACTAATGGCCTCTCCATCTCTCTTTCCTAGGTTCTTTCCCAGCATCAAGAGCATCACGGAGCTGTCGCAGAGCTCCAACATGAGATTCATGCAGTTCCGGGCCCACGACAAGTACGCCCTGCACCTGAGCAAGATGGAGAAGGTCGGTAGCGCGTTGCCCTCCGCCCCCAACTCTCAGCTGTCATTTGGTTAATTTGCCGCTCACTTTATTGCAGCGCGAGAAGGAGCGCGGGTCGCACATCTCCTACATGTTCCGCCTGCCCTTCGCCGCCGGAGCCGTGTTCAGTGCCTCCATGCTGGACACCCTGCTGTACCAGGCCTTCGTCAAGGACTATGTGATTACGTTTGTGAGGCTCCTCCTGGGCATCGACCAGGCGCCGGGCAGCGGCTTCCTAACCTCGGTGAGTGCTAATCAGCAGATGGTCAGAGCAAGAGTGAGAGCAACTCCACAATACCCTACAGATGCGCATCACCAAGGACGACATGTGGATACGCACCTACGGGCGGCTGTACCAGAAGCTCTGCTCCACCACCTGCGAAATACCAATTGGCATTTACCGCACCCAGGACACCTCGAATGCGGACACCTCTCATGTGAGTAACTCGCCGGTCGAGAGATGGGGACCCTTCTCCGCCTTCAGCAGACATTGTGTGCGCTTGCGTCCATCGGTGAGTCCAGGGCAACGGCGACAGTCGAACACCCACAGCAAACAGCAAAAAGCAAATCTCAAGATCCAAGACATCTCTAGCTTCAAGACCGAGCCACCGACCCCCAGGGGGCGGGCTCTGCAGGACACTAAAGAGACAACCGCATCTATTTCTAACCCAACTAACACACGCTCACTCACACACTCGCCACACCTAGCCTGTCTATCTCTCTGTTTCTCTATGTCTACTCTATCTCTCTAGCTCTACTCTAACTCTAACTCTACCTCTAACTATAACTATAACTATACCTATAACTCTATAGCTCTTTTTCTTGTCTCTTGCTCACGTATTCGTATTTCGAGTTGCGATTAGGTACACACACCGAAACACAGCGAAAAGAAATTACCCGAAAGCGATAATGATTT
Organism: Drosophila pectinifera; assembly: GCA_008042775.1. Taxonomy (NCBI): domain Eukaryota; kingdom Metazoa; phylum Arthropoda; class Insecta; order Diptera; family Drosophilidae; genus Drosophila; species Drosophila pectinifera. The sequence continues at coordinate 97,681 of VNKC01000884.1, forward strand.
TTAACTTGAGTTGCCAATTACCGATGGAGACGGGGCCTTGATTATCCTTACTTTTGATTTCTCTATCCTTGAGTTGGTCTCCTATTTTCGATCACACGCTTACGCTTTACTACTAACTGCATTGAGTCTGAAGTCTGTACATCATGATACGAAGTTTTGCATATTTACCTCCGATATCGTTAAGTGCATTCGTTTACTCTAACAAACCTGTAATCCCTATCTCAATCTCTCTCTCTCTCTATATATATATTTAATCCGAATATATATAATTTCTTGCGACTTGTACAAGTAAATGACAGAGATGGTAAAGACATAGATTTATCTAACATAAACATAAGCCTGATTGATGCCATTAGCAGCGACTTGATCCCTCTAAAGTAACTAACCCTGTACCACCATATATAAACACTTGTATAAATATAAATATGAAATTGAATAAGGCATAGCGTGCTGATTCTGACTCCGATTACGACTCCCACTCCCATTGCAGTTTCGGTTACAATTACTCATTTTATTTGGTTTTTATGTAGCTCTGACCCTGCCCCAATCGCCCCTCTTCGCTTTTGGATTAAGTTCTTACATTGTTTTGCGGTCATTCAGCATTTTTCATGCCCGAGGAAGACATAATCAGACAGATTAACCATTAACCAGTGTTCTGTGAGCATTTTAGATCAGGCCAAAAGAGAAATTACTCATACAAATTACACATACGCCCCGTTGTACCCATTGAACAATTGATTTGCGTTTGCATTGGACCTGACGCACACGCACGCAGTGAGTTCCCTCGAAGCGAGAAATCGTAATCGAAATCGAAACCTAAATCGAAAATAAAAATGAAAATGAAAATGAAAGTGAAATAACCGAAAAATACGAATGTATACCAGCCACACTTCATACAACCTCATCTGCCTGCCCCATTAGCCTGGCCTCCAATCCGTTAATCGTGTACGTGTGTGTAAACTGTGTGTAGTCTAGTCGTAGTTGTGTTGGCCCCCATTGGGAGTGGGTAGTTGTAGCTCGCCATTCCTCCCCGCTCCAGTTCCTGCTCCTGTTCATATGGTCCTGCGTGACCTGTTGGCTGCTGCATGTTTGGTTTCTGTTCGGTTCCGTTTCATTTTGTTTCCGTTTCCGTTGCTGTTTGCTGTTTGCATGCCGCTTTTCATTAGTTGATTGCAGTTGCTTGTTGTGCCTTGTGCGTGGTGTTATCCTTTAACCCCTTCTCCGGCCAACAAAAAACTCTAAATTATTCAAAAGTGGTTGTCCCGCCTAGACGCGCACTGAAAGCTCATTAAAAATGCCCGCTCGATGTAAAAATCAATACGAGCCAGCCGCGCGAACGAGGGGACAGCACTTTTGGGATAATTGGAAGCAAAACAAAAAATAATTTGATTTAATTAGAGTGAAAAAACACCAGACAGTAGAAGAAGAGTATTACCCGGCAGACAAAACTTTGTCTTTACCCAATTTACCAATTTACAGTTGAAAACCAACCGCTTGCCCTTGCACCTTCTTCTTTCATAGAGTTCTTATCGTTTTTGGTTCAGGAACTTTTTGCTTTCTGGCTTCTTGAATCAACACAATCGCGTGTATTAATTTCCCAGAGATTTGTTTTATAATTTAACAGTTGACGGAAGGGAGCGCGGACCTTTGCCTGTCGCCCCCCTTCCGCGGCATGCTTGAACAACCTAAATGTTAACAATTTTGCCAAGGCCACAACTCAACCAACCACCATGCCATGCCACACACACACCCACCCACCCAGATACCTTTACACACACACACATGTGCATACACACTGGAACGAACGCTGAGTGCGAACAGCGGAAGCAATTTGCCATTTCAATTAAAAACCAATTAAATATGTAAATCATCTTGTGTTTAACCGAACTCCCATCGAACTCGAATTTGCATACACCAAAACCAAATCACGGGCATGCCTCAGTACGACGAGGAGACCGGCACGCCCGACTCGACGAAGGACTCCACGGAAATGCTCCGCGGGGTCACCTACCGCCCGCCGGGGTCGGCCACAGGTGGCGCCAGCAGCTTCCGGCCGCAGCCGCAGCGCCAGCGGTCGGTCAACTGCCTCGGCGGCTGCTCCGAGCGCAAGGGATCATCCGTAAGTATCACTCTTCATCCCTCATCCCTCAGCCCTCATACCTCGTCTCCTCCTCCACAACCGTGACTGTGTGTTTCCGCGGGGCTTTCGGGGGGCTAATAATGGTAAAGGGTTCAGGGCCATGGCCTCAGGTAGGTCCGTCTTGATTTTGCATCGTTCCCTGCTTCTGCAGCATGGTGTTCTCTTTGTAATGGTAGCATGATTCACAGCAAACGATGATGAAGCCCATCACAGTCCATCCGTCTGCATCTCAGCACAACAACAACACTAACCCAGGATCAGATATAATATAAATGTAATAGGTCAGTTGGGGGAGCTTTACTTTAAGAGGTTTAAATGGCTAAAGCCGCTCGCTCCAGCTGGCCTTTAAGTAACATCGATAGATGTATTGTGTTATGAGAATGCATCGACCTCTTCTAGTATTCCATCAACCTGGCCGACGAGGCGAGGGACAACCATGCGCAGCAGATTGAGCGGGCGGAGATCGCAAATCTGGTGAGGAGTCGCATGGAGTCCCTGAATCTACCCACGATCGACTATGACGATGTGAGCGAGAAGCGCAACCACCTGTCCTATGTGATAATCAATCCGAGCTGTGATCTCAAGCTGGAGGAAGGCGATCTCATGTGAGTGTCTGTCTAAGACAAGCTAATCCTATCCCATAAATATCTTATCCTGAACGAGTATATAGTAGATTTTATTACATGTAAACTTAGCCTTATCTATTATCCATTTTCCCTCTAACAGCTATTTGGTAAGGCCGTCGCCGTTCTCGGCCCAAAAGACCTTCGAGCGACACAACTCGCGCCGCAAGTCAAACATCTCGTTCTGCTCGAACATTAATTTGGGGGCCACATGCGGCCCCCAGATGCCGCAGATGAACATGAACATGGCCAACACCGCCGTCGGGGCTGGATCCCGTCGCGGCTCCGGCATCGCCGGCTTGAACCCCATGCAAATGCAGAGCGTTCAGACGTTGGCCGGGTATGGATCATCCTCGCAGCGCTGTAGCCCCCCGATGCAGCAAATTAAATCGAATTCTCTTTCTCTACCCGACAGTCCGACGGTGGTTGGCAATCAGCGTGGACGGAGTAACTCATTGCGGGTTGGCTATTATTCCTATTATACCCACACATACATCACCTCAATACACACACACTTTCACACATAAAATGCAACCACACTCCTCTCTGCCTCTCCATATGTTTGTTTCGTTTGATTCGATCCACCTTTCTTCCACGTTTGTTTGTTCGATTTTGGTTCAGATACAGTGAGAAACAGAACTTACTTTAAAGGAATTTACACTGCTACAATTATTGATCGTAGTGTAAATTCTGAAAGAGAGAACAACAAAAACTTCTTTACCTATACCTACCTACACACTATAGTCTAAGCCTGGTTTCTTGTTGGTATTTCCTTTTTTGTTAACAAATTGGCTACAACAAACGAATGCGTTCACCCCGTTGCTTTCACCCCGGTTTTTGGGGCCAAGCACTTGCACTTTCACACTGAGCATCAAAATGTGGGTACTCACCTCAATAAAAAATAAGTAAAAAAGCCGCAGAACACTCCACCAGTCAGCACGGCAGCCACTGCAACTGCAACTATGCATCAACCGAGGCAACAGCAAGAACAACTGCAACAGTCAACAGAAAGAACCAATAAATCATTACATGAAAATCAAAGAAAATTAACCCGAATCTAGTGCCTCTCAGCCGAGTTGAAGTTCACACGTGTTCCTTCTTAATGTGTTTGTTTTGATTCTTTGAGTAACTGCAACAATAGCCAATTTGTATGTGTAACCGTAATTGAGTTTTGTTGGTATCACATAACATCGCGGATCGGGGCTTACTAACCCAACTAATCGCCACACGATGTGGATATTCCCCCGCTTGTTCCTCTTGCAGATCGACAACGACATCCTGCTCCGTCGGTCCTCGTCCTTGCGACAGGGCCTTCCCAGCGTGGGCGTCAGCCACGGCCGGAGAAAGTCGTCGCTGGAGGAGATCGGCATCAGTCACTTCACGACCCTCATGCAGGCAACGAACCACAGTAACCCCATTAAGATATCGCTCAATGGCAGCGTCGGCATGGAGGTGAGCCTCTTATATATTATACACTATAAGAATGAACTAACGTTCCCCTCAGAATCAAATCTCCTTGCAGGTGACACCGCCCGAGGAACCCACACCCATGCTGGGTGTACCCTGCGTCCTGGGCGGTGGCGGCGGCGGCGGAATTAACCCATCCGGAGCCGGCTCCTCCACGGGCGGCATGCTGGGGGCCGGCTCTTCGCTGGCGATAAATACCGCGGACCTGGGGCCGGGACCGAGCACCTCATCGGGAGCGAGTGGATCGCTGCAGGCGCAGGACTCGCTGGGACAGCAGCCGTCGCAAGTGTCGTCCCCGCAGCATCTGCAGGGAACGATTGTATGATACAACCTGATGTGGGGGCGCCGACTCCGCTCCTCCATGTCAAAAAACAAATGGATATAGAACACGGCCAGCACACACAGACACTCCCGTAGAGATAAGTTCTGAGAGGAGCGAAAGTATTAGGAACCCAGCCAACCAAGAAACCAACCAATCCCACCCCGAAGTCTGTCTGTGGTGTGTGGCCCCGCGAAATCCACTGCGAGCCCCTTTAAGTTAGTCTTGAACGTTCAAAGGATCACCGAAAGGCGATCCCGCGTGCTTATCAGTTTATCCAGTTTACCTAGGAAATAACAAACATTCGAGGATGTATATTAGTTTATAAGCCATGAATTATGTCGGCTTTGCAAGCTGAGGCCGCGCAAATTGTGTTTTGGGAACAACAAATGTAGTTAAACTATTGGATAGATTCGACGACTATGATGACTTAGCTAACTGTATAACTGTAAATATCCGATGCCTAGACCTAAGCATATCCGAGGAGGAGCCAGAGAGAGATGTAGCAAACTATCAAATAGATCGGGCTTGAGCCTAGATTACCCAAGTCCCCTGTATATACCTTAGGTATGAACTCACCATTTAGTTGGTTCAGCTTCCCCTTCCCTCGGGGAGGAACCCTCGTCTCTGACCCACGAACCCCATATAGATACATATATGAAGGTGCTATCAATGTCTTGTACTATACACACACCACAACCACATTTTGTATAACTATTAGCAATGTTTAACGCGAATATGGGAGGTGGAAAGGAAACAAAACAAACCAAGAAAGTGAAAAGGTTTTCATAATATAAATTGGAACGGGCTTTGGTATACTCTAATGCTTTACAAAACCAACAGAAATATGTATACATATATATATTGGAATAAATCAAAGAATTTGTATATAAACTATATTGTTAGGAACCAACCATGCATTCAAGGAAATACTATTAGAACCTAAATCGAAGGACAACAGAATCTAGAAATGTAGCTATTAGCCTAGAGTTAACCAGATAAGGCTAGTTTGGACCGAGGATCGAGTGTCGAGTGTCGAGTGCCGGCAACTGAACCAAATTCAATGAGCTATATGAACCAGCGTTAGCGGCCCACAACCCTGTAGCATAGTGTTAGGCAACCCACGTCCCTCTATCTCAATTCGACGGCCAAGACTCGTCCCCAGATATACATGCATATAGGATCCATAGGAAGTAGCTAAAGCAAACAATGTACCTACACACAAACACACACCATACACACCACACCACACCACACACACTTTCGAAAATGTTAGTTAAAGCACCCCAAGCAGTTTTGTAAGGAAATTTTAGTCAACGATGACGATGAAATGCATTCCAGTGTCTCGAGAGCAAACCTAGACAGCTTATGGCTAGAGCACCCCAGAAACCTATTTATATAGATCTGTATACCTATGTATAGTCCGTATAACTGCGCATCTACCACATAGATCAAATCGATGTCTCAATGTACAAAAGTAGGTAACGAAACCGCATCTGTCATCGGCAGCAGCGCTAGAGATGCATACATACATTCGGTGTGGACTAGGCTATAAACTTGCTGTAATATTTATGGGCGCCATGCTCTTTAAGGCATGCCCAACAGAACTCACAATAAACTCAAACTATAGTTGGAAATAATACATATGGGAGTTTTACTTAACTTGCTTAATTATATATTATGTTTTTTGATAATTTGTTAACCCCAATGGGGCATATTCTCTTTATTAATTATTATTTCTCTTGAGTAGCTTTACATAAAATGGCACACAGGCATTCCTAGTTAGTTCTTTAATTTATTTTAGTTTACTTCGATGGCTCTCTCCTCCCTTTGGTTAACTTGCTCTTGGGTGTGTTCTTGCGATTATATACGTATCGAAAAATATTCTGACATAGAATTAGTAGCCGGGATAGGGCGAGGGCAGGCTGCATCCCGTCGAGGCGCTGGTGCACTTGCAGCTCTTGCCGGACGGAGCCTGGCGGTTCACCAGACACAGCCGGGAGTCCGTGCAGCCTCCGTTGTTATTCTGGCAGGGACTCTGGTACTGCGGGCATTGCTGCTCCACGGCCGTGATGCCGAACATCTTGTGGCTGCCAAAGAAGGGCGTCTGGATGCCCTTCTGTCGCGTGCCCTGGCTGTCCACGCTCTCCAGTTTTTTGCTGAAAGGAAAGCACATTAAGTATTAAAGTAAATATTAATTGGAGAGAAGATCTCTAAAGACTCACGTGGTCCAGTCGGTCCAGTGGAACTGATCGTGCGTGAAGGTGAGGCCGAAGGGGTAGGAGAGCTCGTTGGAGATGGTGCGCAGCTGGCGGTTCTGGGGCTGGATGCACTCCACCTTCTTGGTGCCCGCATCGGCAAAGCACAGTTCACCAGAGTTATCGAGCACCACCAGGGAGTTGGGTAGGGTCACCGAGTCATTGCCCAGCAGCAGCTCCCGGCCAGTGCCATCCAAATTGGACATCTCGATCTTGGGCGAAGAGCGGTCCCAATCCGACCAGAATAGTTTCCTGTCGGGGATAAGCAAACATATCAATAGAGGAAAACTTGAGTCACAATTAATCCCCAAACACTCACTCTCTGTAGGGATCCACGGCAATACCGCGGGGGTTCACCAGCTGCTTGTTGATGAGCACTGTCCTGAGGGAGGGGTCGTCCAGGCTGGCCACCTCGATGGTGTCCTTCAGCGAGTCCGCCCAGTACAGACGGCGCGAGATCACATCGATGGCAATGCCCTCCGGCGATTCGATATCTGATGGAGAAACTCTTAAGGATTGTGCCTTAAGGGGGACCTGACCATCTTACCAGTGGTGATGAATGGACGTGCATCCGTTCCATCGTACTTGGCGCTCACGATCTTCTTGGCCGAGATGTCACCCCAGTAGACACGACCCTCCACACAGTCCTTGTCCAGGCCGATGGCCATCTGAGCCACCGAAATGGGGTGGACATTGCGTCCGTTCAGGGGAACCTTCACGATAACCACGCCCTGGCTGACGATCAGGAAGTCTGATTCGTGCTGCTGACGCTCCAGGCACAGAGAGCCATTGCCATAGAAGCCTGGAATGGAGAACCCTCGTTAAATCTAACCTTGAATTTATATAGCATCTAGTACTCCTAGCTTAGCTAGTCCATTTCCAGAACTATAATGTTCTTCCAAAATCTCACTCTTCTCTTCTAAATTTTTTGTTTTTTTTTGTTTACAACCAATTGGTAGGTACTCCCTGTCCCACTCCTTCCTCCTACAAATCTGGACTCTTTTCCGCTCTAGGAATGAAGCAACTGACGAGGATGTGGCGCCCAGTCGCTAGTGGACTCAGGATGCGATTTCACCCACAGTTGCGCTCCCTTAACCACCGAGACTTAAACATCAAGAGCCCGGCGGATCCACTCCAGCGGCCCACTCCCATGCAGTCTATGCGGGAGTTCTTCATGCATCCGCTGACCTGGGACCGCAACAATGGCTACTTCAACGTGGTGCTGGCCCTGACCATCTTCGGCTTCATCTTCTTCAATTCGTGCACTCCCTGCGACCAAAAGAGGGGCCTGGAGGAGCAGTCGGTCGACCACAGTGACCCAAAAGGAGGTAAAGACGCTGCAGCTGCTGTCCGGGGGAGTAACGCCTAATGATCCGTAACTCACCCTGATTGCAGGCGCAGACCAGGCCTAAGTTGGTCGATCGGCACTGGGCGTTCATGTCGCACAGCGTCGGGTTGTTCAGGCAGTTCTGCTCCTCGATGCACACGTAGCCGTCGCCGTGGAATCCTGCGATGCACTGGCACTCATAATTTTCAGGATCCCTGTAAATCCAACATGATATATATATAGATTTGCCAACAAATTTGAGTCCATGGGCGCTTACTCGGTGGGGTCACAGGTGGCATGGATGCCGCAGTTGTTCGACACGTGGCAGGATATCGGCTTGCTGGTGCATCCTTGCAGAGCGTCGCCCTGATATCCCTGGAGGCAGTCGCAGTACGGGACGCCCTGTACCGCGTCCCACTTGCAGATGGCGTTCGATCCGCAGAAGACGTTGCCGCACCGCCCGGCCGGCACACAGCGATCGCTCAAGTCCCGCTCATAGTCGGACTGGCACCGACAGACGCCGTCGTCGCAGAACGCATTCTCGCCGCAATCCTCGGCGGCGTGGCACTCGGCGGCCAGCTGGCATCGGAAGCCATCGCCCTCGTAGCCACGCACGCACTGGCACTCCGACTTGCCCAGCTCTTCGTTGTACTGGCAGGAGGCGTGGACGTCGCAGATATCCGGCTTCTGGAAGTCAAAGGGGTTAGTGCTTCGCCCAGATGGAGCTCGGATCTTGTCTTACAATAGCGCAGGAGTCATCAATGGGATCGCAGTTGTAGCCATCGCCTCTGAAGCCGGCGCTGCAGGTGCAAATGTGGCGCAGCTCCTGGTCGTACCAAACGCAAGTGGCGTTGATGTGGCAGGTGGCATCCACGTCGCAGGGAACTGCAAGGAATAGAGAGGTTATTGAGAACTGAGACCTACAGAACTGCCTAATATACAGTTCATTTTCCGGAATATACTCACTCAGATCGGCATTCCTCTCATGGGAATCCAAGTAGTGAGCATAGATACATCTTTGGCCGTCCTCGGAAAGTTCGTAGCCATCGGGACAGCGGCACTCGCCGAAGAAATCACACGCGGGCTCCATGTCATGCCTGTCCAGCAGCAGGGGCTCACAGCGCCCGTCCTCCCAGACCTCGCCGTTGCCGCAGATGTTGCTGCACTGGTAACCGTCGCCAGAGAAACCGTCGTGACAGGTGCAGCGTCCTCCATAGCAATTAGCGTCCTTAGAACAACGCTGCAAGGCCACAAAAATTTATAGTAAAAAGTTGCATTGAAAGACGACAGTGGGGACCACTTACGGAGCACTCGTCGGGATGCTGGGGCACATGCTCCTCCTGGCCGGGATATGGATAAGGATCTGGATGGGACTGCTGCTCGCGGCCGTAGTCCCGCTCCTGCTCGCGGCCGTAGTCCCGCTCCTGCTCGCGATCGTGGTCCCGCTCCTGCTCGCGATCATGGTCCCGCTCCTGCTCGCGATCATGGTCCCGTTCTTGCTCGCGATCATGGTCCCGCTCCTGCTCGCGATCATGGTCTCGCTCCTGCTCGCGATTGTGGTCCTGATCTCGACCGGGATACGGGTTGGGTATAGGAGTGGAGTACTCGATATTGTCAGCAGTGGAGTTGGACAGACAGCGGTAGCCGTTGCCCTGGAATCCCTCGAAGCAGTAGCAGCTGAAGCCACCCTCAGTGTTCTCGCAAACGGCGTTCTCGTCGCAGACGTGGGTGCCCGCGGCGCACTCGTCGATGTCCACACAAACCTCCAGGCCGCGCTCGTCCAGCTGGGCGGCATACCCATGGTGGCAGTCGCAGCGATAGGTGTCCTCGTAGGGAACACACACCGAGTTGTCCACGCACTCGGCGGTTCCATCCGTACAGGCGTTCGACTCGGCAGTCACCCCCACCTTGCTCATGGCACTGATGCGCAGCGCCTCGTCGCGTTCCACGTAGTCCAGAGCCACCTTGGAGATCTTCTGCAGCACGGTGGTTTCACTCGGATCTGGGTCATCATCTCGCAGGCAGCTGGTGTACAGGATGCGTTGGTCCACCTGCACGCTAATGACGCGCTGCTCCTCTGTGACCTCCAGCTGATGCGACTGCACCGACTGCAGCTCTCCGGGTCGCACGAAGCGGTACTCGTCCACGTAGTCGGGCAGATGGAGGACAGCTTTGGCGGGGACCGCTGGAATCTCGCCGTACAGTTCGATCTTGACGGACAGCTGGTCCCAGTAGTTGAGGCCCTCGAAGGTCTGGTTCACATGGACGGTCTCCCCGGAGTCGAACTGCAGGCGGGAGACATGGTCGTAGGCGCCGCCGGTCAGCTGGTACCCGTTGGGAACTCCACCCACTGACTTGGCGAACAGCCAGGGGACGGTGGTCAGCAGGGGCAGCACCAGTCGCAGCTGGGCGCCCAGCTCGGGAGTCAACGGGTTGATGGTAATGTAGGAACGGGCATCGGTGGTCACAACATAGGACTGCAGCTTGGCCTGCTCGTCCACGGGCTGGCCGTTAAGCTCTCCGGTCAGGGATCCAGTCACTCGGATAGGCATGTCATTGGCCAAACAGGACTTTCCGTTGCCATAGAATCCTTCTGTGCAGACGCAGCAATAGCCCTCGGCTCGGTCATGACACTGAGCGCGCTCGTGGCACTGGTGGCCAGCTGCCTGGCAGCTCTGGGCCAAGGCGGGGGACTCGGTGAGGGTCTCGGCGTTGTCGGGAGTCCTCACATTCTGGCCCACATCGAACAGCCAGACTCCAGGGACGCCTAGATTGGTGCTCTCGCTCAGGAAACGGGCCTGATTAATAAGTATTAATAATTAAAAAGTTACATTATATTGAGTAAAATTAAGAATTACTTACATTCTCCGAACCGGAACCGTTCAAGCTAAAATGACGTCCGTCTGCCGCGACGAATCCTGCCTGGGCACGGATGTCGGGCAAGCCCAATCCAGCGGACTCGCCCTGCAGCCAGTTGAGGCCGTGCTCAGGGTAGATGAACTGCACGAAGGTCTGCTGCTCGCTAAGAATCAGGGCCACCTGGAAGGTGTTCAGCCTGTCCGTCTTGGAGTCAAAGTAGCCCACATTGCGCCATGTGGCCACGATCAGCACGTTAGCCTCGAAATCCGCCTGATTGCTGAAGGCGTAGCGCACCAGAGCCGTCGCACGGTCCAGCGTGGACTGATGCATGGTGCTAAACACCGAAATGGAGGTGTTATCGTTACTGTTCGAGGTGTCCACGTTCGAGTAGAAGGCCGCTATGGAGGCGTACTCCAGAGGAAAGGGTTGGTTCAGGTACTCGGCGAACTCCACGTTGAAGGTGAGGATGCCATTGGTATTGAGCTGAGGAGGGAAATTAGAAACAGCCATTCAATATAATTTTAAGATGCTTACAAATATTATTTATTATCAATATATCATATAAACTTAATTTATCTTTCATTTATAGATACTGACAATAATTTCTCTTAGAAGTATCTCAATGTGTTCAGTTGTCCTGCCTTAAATACGATCGGAGAAAGAACTATTTCTTCCTGCACATGAGAATGAGGAAGTTACACTTGGGATCGTTTGAAGTGGAAATACTTGGCCTCCATATGGCATAGCAATTAGTGCGCCCCATGAAGTGCTAACGGGCCACTTAACTCGTAATGGGAATTCTCCTGGCGGAAACAAAACAACAACAAATCATTAACAAGGGCGGCAGAAACGATCTGCCGAAGGGATATATGCCTAGTAAATGATCTGAGGATGTGCCGCCACTAATTGAGTCCTCGCCCAACATCCGTTCAGCGTTCCTTCTAAAATTAGCTGCGAGAATGCAACTTCTTCAGCATCTGCAGTAATGCAACAGGCAATCTGAATAAACAAATTGGAATCGGAATTGGAACACTGGTGTTTGAGAAATGCTTTGTTGTGGTTGCCGACAGGCCGCAGCATAAATCAGTGTCTTCCTTGCGGCACCGGCACCTCGGCTTCCATTTATCACCGCAGGGGCACACGGCATGTGGCTCCAGCATATGTCTAGAAATTCCGGCAGCCTGGCAGGTGATTTTACTAATGCCGAACCCCACATGGATACGCCGCAGGCCGCAATATATGCCAAATTGAGGTTGGGTAAGCGAACATCAAATATTTCATCCCAAAATGGGGGCATTCATTGGCCTATTTCTAAGGGGGAATTCTGAATATTTAACAAGAAATCAAAATGTACTTCTATATTCTAATAAAAAAAGGCATTAATTGTTGAACACTTCTTAGGAATCCCATTAAGTGTTAAAATTTCACCGAACAAATGCCTTCAAGTGCCTGAGGATGAGCTTATCAATAAAATAGGTACATTAAACATATATATTCCACGAACTGGACGTTTGAACACATCTAGGCTGGGGTTATTCACACGATATTTTGGACTGGAATATGACGAATCTATTTATACGATTTTCAAAATGGTTTCGACACCAATTTGACCCAAGCTGGCGACAGGCTCCTCTCTGATTCCGGCAAGGAATTTCTATAAATTTATGGATTTGTATGGCCATAGTGCTCGTTTCGGCGTGTTCCGATTCTCTGTCGCGGCCGCGTGCTATTTTTCTACGTCAGACACATAAATTCAGTTAATTAACTAACAGAATGCAGAGCTCGCCGACTGAAAAACAAAGTTCTAAAATAGGCGACACTCGCAGAAACAGGAGCCTCTCCACTCGAAGAACTCATAACTTTGGCTGCCAAGTGCCGAAACCACTCAGACACTCAGTGCTCGGGTGCTCGGGTGCTCAGAACTCTGGCAGTTGGCCAAGGCGGCAAGGAGACATCAATGGGTTTCGTCTTGGTCTTGGACCACCCTCAAGTGGCTGCGGATTGTAGCATGGGCATGATTGGGACACTCGGACGTGTGGAAATCGATGTTGGTCCGTACCACCGACCTGTCATGTTTTGAAAATTAATGTCGCCTATAAATACGCGGACCACAACAAAGCAGGCTCCTCATAAATAGAATAATGGCAGAAGTCTAGAAACTATTAAATCGAAGAATATTTGCATGATGATTGCCGCTTATCGGCGTTCCGTGGATGCGCTCTTATCACCTTAGCCTCACCCTGCACGCTGCGAAAATTCATTCAGTGCACAATCTTCGAGATACTCTGTATTTAATTCAGACCGAGCTCTATATTTGTGCCTGGACCCATTACTCACATATAGTTCTTCGTACTGCTCCCCGTAGAAGTTGATAGGCTGCCCCAGCTGGACCAGAGTGCTCTCACTGTCGCCATTGGGCAGGTCCACGGTGTACCCATCGACCACGAACTCGTACAACTCGTTGGATCGCAAACTGTCCAGATAGTGCTCGTACTGGCCGCTCACCAGGATCACCGAACTGACCAGCAGGCAGGCGAGGAATTTACTGCCGAAGCTCGGCATTTTGGCGGGATATATCTGCTTTTTTCCTGTGTATTTATATATGTTTACTTCTTTGACTTTGACACGCGAAGATTTCACAATTTCGGCAAAGGCATTTTCACACTAGACACAGAACCAAATTCCTAAAACACTTTTGCCTTCGCCTCAAGTTTGATCCAAAAATATAGGCGTTTTATAAATAAATAAAATGTGGCACTATCCACCCGACGGGTATCTATAGAGCAGAGGTGTATGCGGTGTATGTATATAGATTGACAGATTTTTGGAACTGTCGCTCCAAGTGGCGGCCCAGCTCCTCTGCTTTCTGACTGCCTTTCTTTTGCTTCCCCAGCACACGAGCGAAACCGAAATCGAACGAACCGCACGCCTCGCCAACAGACTCTCGACTGATAGGCCGACGTCTTCGCTGTGGATCTCCTCGACTCGCTGCTCATCCGTCCGTTACATCCGCACGTATCTGTGTGCGCCGCCGGCCAGCTGTGCGTGTGTGGGAGCGCCTGAAAGCGAGAGTTCTCCGTTCTACGGACTCCTAAGGCGGCAGAGATGCATCTACATCCACATCGATGTCTGTGGATCGAACAGCATCCACAAGCTGCAATCAGGGCCAGATGACGTTCTATTATGACAATATAGTGTTGATGTTTACCTTCAATCAACATCCACATAAGAAACTTTTTTTAATTGATTTGCAAAATATATAAAAAATTCATAAAACTGCATTGAAAATAGTGACAGCCACAATTCATTGCCACGATTACGCCCTCCTTGAAGAGGTAGACAGGACTCTCTGACAGGTAAAAATATAAACATCCAGAAAGCTATAAACTCTTTAAAAGAATATATACAGCATTTGGCGAATATTTAATTGTTGGTCAAACAATGCTCTCAAGAAGACCTCAAAGTATACGTATTTTTGGTCGTTAAATCGGTATTTTTATACCAGAGATCAGAGACAAAATTAACCATAACTAAGCCAAAAATGCAATAATCTGAATTCAGTTCTATATTGGTTTTTATTTATTTAATTAATCTGCATACTTAGTTTAGAGATCAGAAAAAATAAATTTTTAGTCCATTTTTGACAATTTTAATGATGGTTACATTCATAAAATTTTCAAAAAATTACCAACATTTTTTGTTTTACGCATTTTTAAGTATAATGTACTCTCCGGCCAACCGGAAACATCAGTTACCGGAAACCCTATTCGATGGTTTTGTAATATTTTGTAGCATACTTTTATCAGCACAATAATGCTGCGTACGCAATAAATGCTGCATACTTATGCGTCTTAAGATTTCAAAAAACTGCCGGCTGCTGCCTAGTATCTTCTGTTCGCCTAGTATCTGAAACACAATTTCAGCGGATTTTTCCTACAAATTTCACAAATCGATGTGATTTTTAAAAAAATCAGAGTTAAAATATCCATAACTTGACCAAAACAGCTATAAATTCAATTCGGAAAGCTGTTCTATATTGGTTTTTAACTATTTAATTAATCTGCATACTTAGTTTAGAGATCAGAAAAAATAAATTTTTTCTCAATTTTTGACAATTTTAATGATGTAACCCCTTATCAAATTTTCAAAATTTGACAAAAAATTAGTTTCTGATTTTTTTCAATAATTTATTTTTAAATAATTAAGATTTTAACGGCGAATCGGAATATGTGCGACATTTGGCGAATACTTAATTATTGGCCAAGATATGCTATTAAGATGGGGGGTTTTTTATGTCTTAATTTTTGGGACAACTCATGGATAAAAATATTCATAGCTAAGCCAAAACA
>VNKC01000886.1:0-43163 GCA_008042775.1 Drosophila pectinifera
CAAAATTTTTTTTCCTTGTTTTTCCCATATTTAATTTCTAAATAATTAAGAATTTAACGGCGAATCGGACAGTATACCGCATTTGGCTGTCATTCCATTTTTGGCCAAATTATGCTCTTCAGAAACATCAAGTATGCGGATTTTTGGGTCCTTAAATCGGCATTTTTATATCCTAATTTTTGGTCAAATCAAAATGCTAAATTACCATAATTTGGTCAAAACAGCCTTCATTTCAGTTCGGAAGACAGTTCTATTGTGGGTTTTATTTGGTTATTTAATCTGCATATCTAGTTTGACAATATTAATGATGTAACACCTTATAAAATTTGGGGAAATTGTTTTCTTAAAGTTCTCAATTGAAAAAATAGTTGTGGGCTCGATTTTTCAAATGGATATCTAAGCTACTTGCACATCTTAAATTTGCCCAAACTCAAAATAAAAAATTAGTAAATTCAATTCTTAACACGTAGGTACATTATTTTACTTGATTAATTTGTTTATTTACAAAATAATTTAAAAATAAAAAACACCCTCCTTGTTCCATTTCCCATCGTTCCGATTCGACTCAATTTCCACGTACATCGATTTTTTTGTGTAAGCAGTGTGCCATTTCTATATGTATGGTATTTAATTGGTTATGTTTACAGTATTCGAGCCTGGTCACTCTAAAACACAGCGTGGCGTCGCTTGGCGCTGGAAATTTAAAGATAACGAACAAAAAGATCAATCGATTTGTGCTCCAAAACACGCCAAAACCCCTAAAGCTACTAAATTTAGCAACGGAGAAAGTTAGAAAATATGAAGGCGGTGTAAGTATAATGTCAAGTCTCCAAAATCAGTGCCAGGACTAAAAATTTCGGTTACAGACCCCGGACGCCCATGCGCGTCATCCAGAAAACGCAGCGGTTGCAGCCGCATACAACGGAGAAGCAACGCAAGGACTCGTCCGAGAAGGCCAGGGATCCGGTGAATGTGTTCTGCCGCGTCCGACCCCTTCAGTCGGAGGCGGATCTCACCTCACTGCGGGTGAAGAACTCCACAACGATTGCATTAAATCCACAAGATCAGCTGCTGCAGCATCACAAACATAACGGCGCCCAGCGCGAGATACAGTACATATTCAAGCACGTCTTCCAGCCGGAGGCGACGCAGCAGGATGTTTACGGATCGGTGGCCCAGCCACTGGTGGAGAACCTGCTGAGGGGCAGGAACAGCCTGCTCTTCACATACGGGGTCACGGGTAGCGGCAAGACATACACGATGACGGGCAATCTGCGCCACCGCGGCATCATGCCGCGCTGCCTGGACGTACTCTTTCGCACCATCTCCGACTTCCAGGCCAAGAAGTTTGTCTTCAAGCCCGATCGGCTAAATGGCTTTGAGATTTTGTCCGAGGAAGATGCTCTGCTCGAGCGGCAGCACGAGATGAATCAGCGCTTTGCAGGCTCAGGACGATTTGCATTCCGGCACAAGGACTCGGATCCGGAGATTGCCTCTCAGGCCTCTGTGGAGCCAACGCCGCTGCTGGGCCTGGACGAGGACAATATGTACTCGGTGTTTATCACCTACATTGAGATTTACAACAATAGCGTGTACGATCTGCTCGAGGATTCGGGTATTCAAAAGTAAGTTGGAGTATCTAGGATTTTTTCATGTTTACTTATCTAAACCCTATCGTTTTTCAGGACTTTGCAGAGCAAAATAATTCGCGAGGATGCCAATCGTCACATGTTCGTCCACGGCGTCACTGAGGTGGAGGTAAAGACGGTGGAGGAGGCCCTCGAAATCTTCCAAATGGGCCAGAAGCGCAAACGCATGGGCCACACCGTTCTGAATGCCGAGTCCAGCCGCAGTCACTCGGTCTTTAACATACGACTGGTGCAGGCGCCCACCGACAGTCAGGGCGAGAATGTGGTCCAAGACAAGCAGAACATAACAGTGAGTCAGCTGTCCCTTGTGGATTTGGCGGGCAGTGAGCGCTCCTCGCGCACGAAGAACACTGGAGTGCGACTGCGGGAGGCGGGCAACATCAACAACTCACTAATGACGCTGCGCACCTGTCTTGAGTATCTGCGAGAGAATCAGCAGGCGGCCGGCACTGGGATGGCTCCGAAGAAGATTCCCTATCGCGACTCCAAGATCACGCACATGTTCAAGAATTATTTTGATGGTGAGGGCCAGGTGTCCATGATAGTGTGCATCAACCCGAGGATTGAGGATTATGACGAAAATATGGTGGGTTGTGAGATTCGGTTAGAGATTATCAGGGTTTAATCCAAATTCCGTTTTCAGCAAGTGATGAAGTTCGCCGAGATGACTCAGGAGGTGCAGATAGCTAGGGCCACGCCCATGAAAACCGATTTGGGTTTGACTCCCGGACGTCGCAAGGCCAACAAGCTGTTCAAGATCGCCGTAAACAATCTGAACGAGCTGGGCATACCCGAAGCCAAGGATCTGGAGGTGGACGTTGGCTTGGTGTACAGTTTGGGACCCGATTTCCCAGCCTATCAGATGGACAGTCCCGAGGCGGAGGTTAAGATCCAGGAGCTGATGCATTATTTGGAGCAGCGCATCGAGAAGCGCAAGAAGCTACGGTGCAATTTGGACATCAAGTGTAGGTCTTGACCTTTAGTAACTAATGAATAAGCCTTTAATCATTCCATATCTTACCTCAGGCGATAGCTTCCGGCAGATGCTGATGAATCTGGACCGTGACAACCTACAGCTCCGCACAGAGCTCGCCTCCTTGAAGGCGGTGTACAAGCAGGAGCGCGATCGCAGCGCCGCTTTGGAAAAGAAGGTGCGCATCCATGAGAGCTCCATCGATGTACTTAACAACACACTGAGCAAGCGAGATCGGCAGATCGAGGAGCTGTCGTTCAAGCTGAACGAGAAGGAGAGCCAGCTTACCCAGAAGGAACACGAGAAGGAGAAACAAAAGAAAAAGTTCAGCTCCAAGCTGGCTGTGGAGTCTGATAAGACCAAACGCGAGTTCGAGCATAAACTGCGCGAGCAGCGTGCAAAATTAACGGAACGCATGCGCATTAAGGACGAAAAGCTGCGCCTCGTCTCGAACATACTGCAGTCCGAGGATCTGCCCAGTCTGCCGCGCTCTCAGAGCTCCGAGGATCTGCTCAATGAGAAGGATCGCGGGGCGTTCACAGTGCGTACGGAATCCTCGGTGCCGGCGACACGGACAGATATCTATGCCACGCCACGACATGTAGGGACACCTCTATAGTATTCTTCTCTGAATTCCTGAATTCTAACCTGCTTAACTTCATCCTAACAGGGCGCCGCAGCTGCCAACAATCGACATCGACGTTCACGATCTGCTGGCGACAAATGGCTGGAGCATCGGGCCGCCAATCCCGTACCGCTGGGCACAATCATGCAACCGTATCTGAAGAACCGCAAATCAATTACGAAGCTAACCGACATGAAGGAGCTGACGGCCCACGGAGCCAACAAGTACTGCCTCGTCTCCCAAGAGGCGGATACGGACGGTGACGTGGAGACGAAGCTCTACAAGGGCAATGTGATCCCTACCTGTGGGGGTGGCGCCCAGGTAGTGTTCAACGATGTGGAGTGCCTCAAGCAAAAATCGCCGGTTCATTCGCCGACGAGGAAGCGACCCAGCAACGGCACTCTGTCCGCTCTGGGAGGAGGCGGTGCAGTGCCCAGCACAATCACCTCGGCCCAGGACGTGGCCTCGCGCTGCAACCTCGGCATCGAGGGACACAGCAGTAAGAAGTCGAAGATCTAAAGAAGAAAGACACCTGAACATACTTAATGCATCGTTCAACAAGTTAAAATTACTTACTTAGCTTATAGTAAACTTAAAATTAAGTTTATTACTCATTTATTATGGTTTTTGGAGTTAGAATCGCAGTGAAGTGATTTTTTTCTATTAAAAAGTAAAGTTTAACCTGTATAAAGAAGTAATCCCATAAATGAATTCGTAACCTCGCATAAGGATGAGGATTCCTGGTTCATTAACCGCTGCTAACCGGAGGATAGCGGCGAAGAGCCCTTGATGGAAGAAGTCCAGGCATCGTGCATACATTCTTAATAGACTTACGCTAATTATACACCATAAAGTATTGAATATTTTATTGTTTTTGGAGCAATCTCCACCACAAGCGGTCAATTTAATAAATGAAATTAAATAAAATAATATTGAACATAACATCTAACACTCTAGCCACTTGTCTCAAACTGTTATTGAAACTTATTTGATTGCGTAGGGAACAGAGCTCAGCCGACATAAAGGACTCATTGAATACTGGAGATCGCAGATTCTCCCTGGAAGGATAACATCCTTTAATAGGGCCTCGCGTTGGGACAAATTACCTTGTTTTTGGTCTCTGGCCTATCTAGAGCACGCAAGAAGTGCTCAAGTGTGCTTAAGGTTTCTATTAAATTGAGTATAAAATATTCCCCCAAAAACTACAAATTCATTATCAAATATAACATATACTATCTGAACTCCAAGCAATAAAGTTCTGTTAAGTAATAACTTACAAATATAAAATTCCACTTTTGTTTTAACTATATTTTTATATTTATTATTATTCCTGCGTTTATTCAGATTTATGCTTAAATCGATAAATTTTATTGAAATACATACGGTACCATTTATTACACATATATATTTGTAGATTAATTTCAATTACTATTAAATCAGTCTATAATT
Organism: Drosophila pectinifera; assembly: GCA_008042775.1. Classification (NCBI taxonomy): domain Eukaryota; kingdom Metazoa; phylum Arthropoda; class Insecta; order Diptera; family Drosophilidae; genus Drosophila; species Drosophila pectinifera. The sequence continues at coordinate 4,697 of VNKC01000886.1, forward strand.
AAAATATATGTTCGCTTAATGATTTCACGTGTGTGTGTGTTTGAGTGTTGTTACTGTTATTATTGTGTGTCCAGTGTTGTTGTGTTGCTGCTGCTGTGAGCTGGTGTGAGCTGCTACTCTGGTGAGTTCGGCAGATGATGACTCTTCTTAAACGCTAGGTTTCGGCAATTGTGGCAGGTGGTGTTCCTTGGCTAATAAGGAATTTCGAATTTGGAATTGGAATTGGAAGAAAATCGCGCTACAAACTTAAATCAATGTAATTGAAACACAGAATCAATCCAGAACAGGAATATACTGAACATAGAATAAAGAGGCGGACGATTCGCACAAGTTCAAACATTTAAACAAAACAAGTTTGACAACGAACGAAACCACAAATGTAAACATAATAAACGGGGCAAACTCAATTCAAGGAGTGTCTGGCCAATATAAACATAACCAGCATAGCATATATCAACTTATGCGAATATTCCAGTTAAACAAATTACAATTTAATCAATATAAAGCTCTGTTGTTTTCATATAAATGTTCACTTTCTCATGCTCACACGACGCGGAACAAAGTGTGTATATCATCTGCTGTGTTTTTGTAATACGTACTCTATTACCTACTATAATATTTATCGTAAACGTAATTAAATCAATCGACTCGCCGCCACATGCTTATAATGATGGTATTAAAGACTAAGAAGCGAAATTATTCTACGGTGGAAAACGAATTTTGGCTATGAAGCAACGTAAATTAAAGAAAGTTATTAATTATTAACAATACAAACACTCACAGCCACAGCCACACCCCATTACCTCCTCTCTCCCCCAATCTGTTTGTTGTGTTCTGTGTTGTGTGTAAGTGAGCAGCTGCATTTTGTTGGCAAGGCAATCAACATTACGTTACGGATTGTGTATGTGTATGTGTGTGTGTGTGGTTTGTGTGTGCTTAGATGATGAGTTTGCAATGAAATCTCGCTTTAAGCTGTATACTAGCTGCTGTTGACCCGGCTGCCATTGAGCCAAAAGCGCAATCGTAGGCCAGACGGGAACTCAACCACCAACGACTCCTACTATGAGCACTTCACACAGGCCCCCTCCACATCAAAATCAAGGACCATGAGCTTCGTTTCCTCCGTACCGTTGCGCGAGCCCACGGCACAAATAAGTTTCGTGTCGTTCGCCCTAGAACGAATGGGTTACATCAGATATATATTTTAGACGCATGGATTATTCCGCAACTTACCTAATCCGCCACACAACTCCACCGGATCCACCCGAGTCCAGAGCCACAAGGTTGCGTATAAAATCGCCCGTCTTCACGTCCCACAATTTGACTGTGCCATCGTCGGAGCTGGTTACCACAAATCGGGAATTGAACTGCAGACATGTGACCGCTGACTGATGTTTGTTTGGACCTAGACAAGGATAGAATGAACTCAATTAGCAACTATAAGTATTTAGTAAAAGATATCCAAGCTTTAAAAAACCCTTTGTTCATCCACTAACTCACCCGACAGCGTTTGCAGACATTGTCCGGTTGTAATGTCCCACACCTTGACAGTGGAATCGGCATTGCCAGAGACAAGAATGTTCTGACGAAGCTCCATGCCGGAGGTCAAACTCTGATGACCCATCAATGTGTGCTTGCAATTGCCCGTTTCCACATCCCACACGCGTATCGAGGTGTCCAGCGAGCCCGAAACCACATGGAGGCCATCAAACTATGGTAGTTATAGATTAATTAAATAGAGTTCTATAAAGCGATTAAGATCTTCGCTTACCTGCAGCGAGTAGACGCGATTCGTGTGGCCTTGCAGCGTGTGAAGGCACTCCTGACGCTCGGGATGCCAGATCTTCACCATGTAATCGTAAGCTCCAGACACAATCAACTTACCATCGTACTGGACACATCGCACGGCTGCCAAATGGCCAACAAGAACGTGAAGACAGGAGCCCTGTTCAATGTCCCATACCCGCAGAGTGGCATCTCGCGAACCACTGACCACCCTGGTAAGCAATTTATTCAAGATCAACATTGGTAAGCTGCATCACAGTATAGAGACAGTTTATACTCACTTGTTGCCATGCAGATGCATGCAGCGCACCGTGGATGTGTGCCCCTGGAGGGTGTGGACACAGGCACCGCTGTCCATGTCCCAGACCTTAAGCGTGCGATCGGTGCTGCCCGAAATGATGATGTTTCCGGACATTTGGGAAGACCAAACACCACCGGTGTGTCCAACCAGTGTGCGCAGACACTGTGAGGGGAAATTAAGGAAATAAATCAACATTCTATCCATTTAAATATTGCTAAAGTCTTGCTTACCTTTCCATTTACCGCCGACCACACCTTGAGCGTGTTGTCGTCGGAACCGGACACGATGCGATTGCCGGAGAACTGCAGGCATGTTATCACATGATCGTCGTGGCCCTTGAGCACCTTGGGCTTTCGCACCGGACGCGACCGCCAGTTCATCTCGATGATATGCTGGCGCATGTAGGCTGCCTTCCACGGTGAGGCGATGGGCGGCATATTGCCGTCACGTCCTCTCTTCGGGCGATCGCTGCGCGGCTCGGCCAGTATCTGGGCCTTGCGGCACTTCTCCTTCCACAACAGGTTGTCATCGCACAGGAAACGCCAGCTGCGACAGGTCTGGGCTGCCCTCAGCAGATCCTTTGGCTCCAAGTAGGAGAGGACGAAGAGGGCCAATTCCCGGGGAAGCAGTGAGATAAAGTCGCGCTGGAACTGCGGCTCGATCACTTTCATCATGTGGCGGACCTGCGATGCATCGCAATGGTCGATCAGTCGATCCAAGGCGAGCAAACAGTCGACATGCGACCACCGCTGGAACTGGGCCAGCCAGTGCTGCAGCTCTGGCGGCGGATTGTCCCGCGACGGTACAGATCGAGGTGTGCGTCGACCGAATGCCGATCCCGGTGAAGCGTTGGCGAGGTGTTGTGATGAGGGCGTCAATGACAGCACCGCAGTGGGTCCCGAATGTTGAGTGGTGGAGCGCGGCGTGGAGGCAAAGTCATAGGCAATTCGCTTGCGACAGTTATCGCCCACTCCCGAGCCAGGTTCGCCCACTCCGCCGCTAGCAGAGATTGTCATCGAGTAATCGGCGCCGTCCAGTAGACGCCCCTCGTTAAACTTCCGCTTGCGCTGCTGCGACGGGATTAGCGAGCTGCTATTGGTAAACGAGCAATTGCCATTCGATGCTTTATAGGCGGAAAGCATAAGGGGCTCCTCGTGGTCCATGGTGTCGAGGTCGTAGGCCTCACTGAGGCTGGCATTGCTTCCGCCGTAGCTGCTACCGTTCTGGCAGGTGCAAATTTCCTCCAGATCGGAACAGTTGTTCTCCTCGTCGCAGTTGGCCCACGGCTCATCGGCATTAAAGTCGCCGGGTTCCACCAGGCCATCGCCGCCGCCGCCGGCGGCTCCCTCCTCGACCACCACCTCCAGATGGATGACATCGTTGGAGGCGTTGCGTCGTGGACGCGCTAAGGCTGGCGACGCTGAAACTGTTCCTGTTAATGTTCCACTGGCAGCCGGAGGAATGCTGCGTATAAGGAATCGTTCCTGTGTCTGCGCGCTTGCATTCACCTGACGCGCCGCCGCCTTCGTCGTGGATGTTATAGCATACTGGCAACGATTAGAGTTGGACGCGCCTCCAGCCCCAGTGGCGGTGGAAGCAGATGTCGAAGCCTGAGCATCACCGCCTAAGCAGTCTGATCCGGTAGAACAGGCAGCCGAGGAATTCAGGGCTGTGGTGCGACTGCAACCTCCACCATCCTGAGAAGTCTGCGATCCTACTGAGCTGTAGGAGACTGGTCCACTCACAGTCGCACTTTCCTCCTGCTCCTGATCTTGATCCTGCTGACAACTGCTGGCAGAAGTGGACGAGGCTGTCGCTGTTGGAGCCAGGGCTGGGTAATCATTCGAGTTGGTGTTGGTGTACACATCCGTTCGGGCTGCTCCCGTACAGCTAGTCGAAGACGAGGTCGTCGACGATTCCGTCGGCTTTGACGTGGAAATAAACCGGTGCTGGCTACAGCTGGAAGAAGCTCCCAGTGTGGAGCCCAGATTTAGTTTGGCAGTGGACTTACTTAGCCGGCTGTTGGTGTACTTGCGACTGCTTGTCGGAGTCGTCGACAGATCCTTGTAGGTGCACTAAAATAGGAAACAGATAATCGTTAAGCAAGATAATCTTTCTAGATAAAAGACTGAATGGAGATCTAACTTACCTTGCTATCGGATGAAACAGTACGTCCATTGCTGCTGCTAGGCCAGTCGTCACTGTTCGATGCAGTACTGGCTCCTCCAGCCCCTCTGCCGGCCGCCAAGGATTTGATCAGACTTAGATTCAATTTGTTCTGGCCCACCATGGAGCTAGTGCGCAGGATGAGGCCGCCCGTCAGCCGCTGTTCCGTCTCAAAATCGCGCCGCTCGATCAGATCCATTGACTCCATGTCCGCCTTGGACAGGCCGGTGCTGGAGTGGGAGCTGGATCTGGAGCTAGATGTAGATGTGGAGGCGGTCTCCTCACGGGTGGCGGTAGCCGCGTTCGCAGACGAGGGATTCGAAACGGCGTTGGCCGTGATGCTCATCTGCTTCAGCCGCACCGACATAAGGCGGTCGCCCTCGGACGGTTGGTCGTCGACCACGCTGCTGCCCGCCTCAGACTTCATCACTCCTCTGCCTTGTGCTTGATGCTCCGCCTGCTCTTCCTCGCCGAGCAAGAACTCGTCGCTCAGACGCTTCGGCTTGCCGGTCAACTCGGACTGTGACGTGACCGTGACCTGGCCGGGATGTGGCTGGGCCTCCTCCACGACGGGCGTCTCGAGGAAGATCTTTGAGCCATCGGCCGCCATTATGGTGCCGTCGGCCAAAGCCAATTGTGATGTGTTGGTGCTATCGATGGCGGCCACTGCTATGTCCACCACGTCATCGTCGTCATCCTCTATCAACTCCTCATCATCCTCGTCCTCCGGCTCTGGTTCCGGATCATCCTCGTCCTCATCGTCGTCGTCGTTTATAAGACAGACAACGGGCGGATCCTCGGCGTCCTCTTCGGGATCGTTGAAGAATACCTGACTGTGGGACGCATGGACGGAGCCATCGTTGATGGTATCCGTGGAGGAGCTGTCGTCGACAGCCACCACGCCCACGGTGGACGCCGCACCCGTGCTGGTGGGCAGTGAGTTGGAAGAGCTAATCTCAAAGGTGCTAGACTCGTCGTCTAGGACTACGGCGAAACCGTGCTGTGAGTTTGACGACACGCACACGTCCTCCACATCCTCCCGCAGCGTTGACATAGATACGGCTTCTCTGGGTGCTCCTGCTGCTGCACCAACTGCTCCTAATGATTCTTCTGTTTCTTCTGATCTCGTTCCTTCTACTTGGACGCGGCTTGTGGTGGCCTGACTGGCGGCGGAGGCGGCGGTGTCTGCTGACTGCGAACGCTCCCCTGCTCTGGCCAAGGATTTACTGCTAGCAGCTGGGCATCCTCTTTCCATAATACTTTTCAAGCATTCAAAGTTGGGCAGCGCGCTCTCCTGGAAAACGATTGAAAAAATAGTACATTTAACGAAGGGGTCTGGAAAGTGAACGATATTCGTTAAAACGAAGGGGCTGCTATGAAAATTACAGTTTCTCAACGATCCACAATGATCCTTTGTGATGCCACGGGAATTGGAGATGATCCGAAATTCCCACGCAACAAGCGCAAACTGATGGTTGCAAAAAGAGAGAAAAAAGAATAAGCGAAGCAATGAAAAGCAGTGGGAAAAATGTTTGTAAGCAGCCGCTGCCGACGTTGAAACTCGAAAAAGGAAATCACAAAAGTGCATCGGATCGGCGGAAGAGGCTAAAACGGCGCGAAGTAGAATGGGAAAAGAAGACGAAACGGGTATTACAACAACATCCACACTAACACATACACACACGAGGAGCAGGAAGAGACAGTAGGCAGGCAGGCGGCGGCGCAAGCAGCAAAAAGGTATTGCGAAGAGTGGAGAGAGATGACGAGAGCGAGAAGTAACGGACGTAAGAAGAAGAAGCACCAAAGATACACAGCAGCCGCACCAACAACAACAACATCACGTACACCTTGCAATTCAAGCCGCTATCTTTCCCTCCGCTTTTAACTGACTTGCAGTGATGATCAGCTCGTGGAGCGGTCACAGGAAGGCAAAGTAACTGTGATCGATTAGAAAATATTATTAAAGCCATAGACTGAAAAGATGTACAAAGAGAAGACCTCAGTGAACTCGGGGAAAAGTCAAAATTGCTGTCACAAGAAAAAGTTACTGTATTACTTGTTGGTGGCCACATTAACAATCACAAATGATGACTCAATTTCATAACTACAATTTAGCCATTAATGTAGAGAAAAACAATAAAGAAAAACGTGTGTTTGCTAAATTGCCTATTGGCATAAAACTATTTTCTGTCTAACTGGTCTCTAATTGCTTGGAATAATAAAAAAAACAAGGGATGCAATACTAAAAAAAAAGTTAAATCAATAATAACAGTCCCTCAGAAAAATCACTTATCCTGACCATTACGGTGACCGAAGAAATCACAGTTGCTCATCTCTGATGGCTTGACAGCAGCTCGGCTCGCCGTGTCTTGTCTGTCACACAGCATCAGCGTCCTACCAACAAAAACACACACACAAGCGCATCGCATGTAGAAAAAGGGATCGCTGCAGGCAGGGATTCGGAGAGCGCAGCCATTATATTATTGCAGCACCGCCGCATCCGCAGCAAACAAAAGGGGCAAGATCACAAAGGAATTTTCAGGGCTCCTGCTGTTGCATCACTCGCAAACAGATCAGATGTGCTGGCATTCTCCGAACATATTTTCACCTTTCCACCCCTCCGCTACACCCCGATGGCCATTGGCTGTTGACCTCCCGAAAAAAAAAAAAAACGTTTTTTAGGGTCTTTCGCTGCTTTCACACCGCATGTATCCAGGCTGTAAGAGTTTTACCTGTCCCAGAGGATAACCGGAGATGCGTTCAACACTATTTTCTTCTGCTCACAACGGGCGTGTGGAGTCGTCGACGTCGTCATAATCATTGCATACACACACGCTCAGGCAGGGCTGATAATGGGCAGACCTGTGGTTACCCCCAAAAATAGATTATTTTCGGAGCGAAACGTTGCAATTCCTGGTGGGTTTTGTGTCCCTAACCCTACTTTTCTGCACCTGCACTGCAGCAGCAGCGGCGGAGCGGATGGAGGATTGTCCATAATTCGTGGAGCAAACAACAAAAGAAAAATGTGAACATTGTTGTACACACAGACACACACATACACACCAAGGCAAATGTCGGGAGAAGAGTTCGTCGCCTTTGAAGCGGACCGTGCAAATTGGTTGCAATTTGTTCGAGCCCTAATGCTGGGGCATCCGAAAAACACACCGCGCTCTGACGGCTGTGCAATCTGTTTTCAATTATTTAGCTTCACATTTCACGCGTGTAAAACTTTTTGCGTTGGGTCCACACTCACACTCGAATACGCACATGCACAGTACACACACGTTCAATCGAAATTTTTCACATACGTTTTGGGGCCGTTGCTCCTTGAGAATTGCGAACTCTACGCTTCGGCTGCTGGCTCTCGCTGTCTATCTAGTTGTTGGATACATGAAGATTATGGCAAATTTCAGATTTTCATCGAAAAAAAAACTAATGCGGAGCAAAGTTTAATGAAATTTGTGGAAGAGTGTGTGCTAGAGATGAGCAAAATATATCAAAATATCAATATATCGATAATTTTACAACAGAAATAAATATCGTTGTATCGTAAAAATTTTTTGCCCAAGTATCTAAAAATGTATTTTCTTTATATACCTATCTATTCTTTGGGTTTACTATGCCTAAATGTGGGGGGAAATCCATAATTTTTTGTGTAGAAAAGGTATAGGATGTAATATCGATATATCGGCAAGGCACGACGATGTTTTACCAGCTTTAATTTATGCCGCGATCTGGCGGGAAAACATACATTATTATACAGTTAAATACTTTTATAAACTGTTATAAAGAGATTGAAAATTAGTTGCAATATTTTTGGCGCGATTGGATTTCGTAATAATAAAATTATTCAATTCTTATTTTTTTATACTTTGTATATGGCAATAACTAAATTATAATTGTTTAAATAATTTATTATAAATTTTTCGTAAAGATATAGTTCGTAGATGCTATTGCAACAATCTCAATCTTGACAGCCAATATACTTATATTGTTTACCTTTCCGAGAAATAATAAAAAAGTAATCGTAATCGTAAGCAATTATGATAAAGTATCCGCCTTTACAAACATGCATTTGAAAGTAAAACTGTAGTTTAATAAACAAAATTCCGAAAGCTTCCGTAGAACCGGCATATCGCCATTAGAATGTTTCGGTCACACTGGCACTCAGAAATAGCTAATTTTCGAATTTGACGGTCGTAATGATTGGTGCTCTGGGCGAAGTCTTGTCCGAGTACCTGGAGCGGGGCTTGGTCCTTGTGATCGCAGACTTGCTCAGCCTGATCACGGTCTCATCCTGCCTGGTTATTAAGGTGCCGCAGATAAATACGATACGCGAGAACAAGTCCTCGAAAGGTGAAAGCGCCGCCCCCGCAAAATCTCCCAAACACCTACTCACAACAATCTCTTTTTCTGTCCAGGCATCAGCGTGTTGGGGCTATGTCTGGAGCTGTTCAGCTACACGGTGATGTTGTCGTACAACTACACCAGTGGCTATGACTTCCTCTCGTACATGGAATATCCTGTGCTCCTGCTGCAGGAGTACGTCCTCATTTTCTATGTCTTTAAGTACCAGGATTTGCTGGGCACACGGACGAAGGCAGTGGCGGTGGTATATGGGATATTGGTTTCGCTCATCTATGCGAAGCTGTTTCCCATTATCATCCTGACGTTCCTGGTGGTGAGTAATCCTCCCGCTAAGATATCACCTGCACTGTCGCATTCGTCGCTGATTAGGAGGGGAACATTCTTTGGTCAGATAACGACAACGGCGTAGTTTAAACCCGTTTCGCTCTTTAATTAACTAATTATGTTTCAGTGATTCCGGAGCAAACGGGTTTGTTTTGTTTAAAGTTTGTTAGTTTTGGAAGGACGGGCGGTGCTCTTAACTGGGCAGCATCATCTTTGTCGCAAGGTCACCGGTGATTGTTGTATAATATTTGAGCGGCTATTAATACCCGCGCTCTCGTGCCGTTTGACCAATTAACTCATATATATACCTCGAAACTCACTCTATTGTTTGCTTTCTCTTTAGCCATTCTCCACGCCGATTGGGGCCACAAGCAAGGTGCTCCAGCTGCTGGCCATATTGCGGACCAAGGATGCCAGCTCCGTTAGTCGCACCACTTGGGCGCTCTCCGCCTTTACAAACATGAGTGAGATCATCCCCTTTGGATTGTTTAAGTTCGCCAATTGACCCACAATCTGATCTCTCTTTACAGCGCGCATCTACACAGTCTTCTTCCAATCGCACGACTGGATGTTGCTGTCCAACTTTTTGATTTCGACGTTCCTCAGCGCCTCCGTTTTCGCTGCCGCCTGCTTCTATAAGAAGAAGACGACCAAGGCGGATTAGAAGAGCTCAACATAGACAATACTCAGCCGTTACTTGAAATTCTTATCAGTCACTTGTTTATTAATTCTATTTGCTTACGTATTTAAATTAATATTTTAAATTCTCAATTGTTGCCTCATTCATATAGTTTAACTTTCCGCGTAGAATGCCACAGCGATGGCACCCACAACTGTGAGAAGCGATACCGCATAGATGGCGTAGCGCTGCCAATCGATCTTTGTCTTGGCGGGTCCCACATCTACGGTCTTGCGTTCCTTGTGCTTCCGCTTGCCAAACTTTGCCTCGAACTTCTCGAGTTCCAAGCGGTTGCGCTCCTCCTCGTTCCGACGCTTCTGCTCTAGATACTGTTGCTCTGCTGCTTGGGCGCGGGTTCGCTCAGCCGTGCAATTGGAGTCGCATTCTAGGTATGTCTGCCCGGCGCGATGCTTGTCACAGGCAATTTCTAGCTTGAGTCGCTTGCAGGCGCAGAATATGCGAACCTTCTTTCGGCACAGCTCGGGATTAGGACACTTTCCCGAGTGGCAAATGGCAGTGCAGCGATGTCCACAATTGTACTGAAGAAAAGTGGAATAATGTAATGAATTACAAAGTTCCCTCTTTAAATCTTTCGTTTTTTATCTAAAATGACTTACATTCTTTAAGCAACGATTTCCGCAACTGCGTAAATTTTCCCGCCGCTCAACGATCTCTTGCACCGTGCCGGACTCATCGAAATACTCGCTGCACTTGTACACCGACTGATTCAGTCCGCAGTGGCACTTGCTCTTGATTACAAAGTGGCAGGGTGTACACGGCGGCGGATGACAGCCCTTGGGGCAGGCGTGAACGCATCCGGCTGGCCGAGGAACAGCACAACCTTCCTCACAGTTGGCACAGCCAGCCTGCTGTTGCATATCCTCGGGGTGCGGCACCGAGTGACAGACAAGGGAGCACTTGTGATTGCCGCACTTGAGCTGACGGGCACACTTTCGTTGACAGGAGCTGGGCTTAGAGTTCCAGCAGGGCCAGGTGGCCACCTCATGACCTCCGATGCATGTGACCACTACCCCTTCTTCGCACCGGGGATGGGGTAGGGCCTTGTACTCGTACTGCAAAGAGATCACATTAGATATTTTTCTAATTTTGGTGAAATTATTAAAAGCCGTAGCTCACCTTTTTGGCATGTGGTTTGCCGTCTCCAGGTTTATTTACCCGAACAGCTTCATGGCATCGAGCCTTGCATATGTGTCCGCATTTACTGTTGTCGTTGGGCAGACCGCACACTTGCCCACACGGTGGACATTCGGACTTGTGGCACCGATGTTTTATGGCGTGGTGACATTTGGCAGATATTCTAGTGGAAATCAATTAATATTATTAATATTTCGATGAAGTATGAAGTAAGTTAAGTGGCTACTGACCGGCAGAGCTCCAGGCACACTATACGTGCACTTTTTTCCCTTCCACAGGGAACACTGCGTTTCGTTTTGCCACAACGACAATTAATTTGGGATTCCATCTTGCAGGGATAACAGGGTCCATTGTGACAGACAGACTGGCACTTGTGCTTGTTGCAGCTCAGCTGCTTGCCGCAGATTTTCTCGCAAGGCGGGCACTGATCCCCGCAGCACTTGAATATAAAATAGTAATAATATATTGATTATTTTATACTGATTAAGATCAGAAATTAACTGCTTTACCTTCCGATTACAGGCGTGCTTGCCACAGTCACGGATCTGTTTGCATTTTGTCTCGCAGGTGAACTCCTTTGAGCAAGGCAGCTCCTTCTCATGGAGGCCACAGCGGCACTTCTTTTTGGTTCTCACTGGGCACTGAAATATATGTATTTTATTTTAAAAATTCACTCTTTTAAAGGCCCAGGCTTACGGAAATGCAGGGCCCACGATGACATCGCTGGGTGCAAGTGTGTTGACCACAGGACAATAGCTTTTGGCAGGTATCCCCGCAAGTTTCTTCCGTCTCATTGCAGGGTATAATTTGAGTCTACACAATAAATAAAGAATGTTAAGGTACAGATTTATCGGGAGCTTAAGTAGACATACAATCTTGCCACAGGGACATGTGCGGACTTGCAGAGGACACTCGCCGTCGCCGCAAGATCCGGCATGGCAAACCTTCTCACAGATGTGCAGTCCGCAAGCAAAGAGAGCTCCACATACCTGAAAGAAGTAATAAATATAACTGATTTCCTTCGAGACTAGCGATGCTACTTACATTCTGACACTTCCACTTGCGATCGGAGCAGTTTACCATCTTGGACTCGCGTTGGCACTCGCACGGCTGCAGACTCTTGCTGGTGCACGGTGGACATTGTCCTGGGCGATGGCAAACCTGATTGCACTTGTGTTTCCCGCAGGCCAGCAGATCCTTGCACTGAATGGGGGTTTTATAAAAGCTGAGTGTGCAAAACTCTACTTGGATCAGCTTACCGGCTGCTGACACCTCCACTGCTTGTCGATGCACCTCATGGAACGGGGACTGGACTTGCCGCACAGGCAGGAGACCTGCGCCTGCTGGGCACAAGGTGGACATGGCCCTGGATGACACAGCAGCTTGCAGTCGTGTCCACACTTTGGCTGAAGCAGCTTGCCGCAGATCTCGCCACACGAATGTGGAACCAGGAAAGGCTGCGACTGCGGATTAGCCTCTTTGCCGCAGAAGCAATTGTACTGCATGGGCTTCTCCTTCGGCTGATAGTCACGCCGGCACTGGGGGCAGCACCAGTGAAGGGACTTCTGGCGCTTTGGCGGCACAAACTCGCCCAAATGATTATAGTGGCCCTGGCCGTTGTTCTGCTGCTCCGCCGCCTTGACCTTCATCTGCATCATGCTGTCGTTGGCCCACCGCTGAATACAGTTTAGATGAAAGAAGCAGTAGCAGCTCTCGCACGACCATATCGCCTCCACGCGTCGGATGCTGCCAATGCAAATGAGGCAAGTGGCCGCTCCCGAGTGCAGTGTGTTCTCCAGGAATGTGCTGGTGCGGGCTGCCGCATCCTTGGAGCTTCCCACCGTCTCCGACGGCTTATAGTGTTTGTAGAGCAGATCTGCGGCGATAGTTATTGATCAAGATATGGGGGAGATAACAAAGAAATAGTTGTAAGCTTTCGAATGACACGTCACGGCCGCTTTTTAGTTTACCCAAAATATGCTTTTCGTCCAGTTCGCCTTCATCCTCGGAGCTGGAGGCGTAGGTGTCCACCAGTTTCTGGGCAGCCGCGAGGTTTTTTGCTTGCACTTTATTGAACTTTTCCATTTTTGTAGCCGGCTTTCTTTGATTGCCAATCAAAAGGGAATTAATTTCTCGAGGGGTTGATGCCAGGGATGGCGGCCACTGTGATAACAGCACACGGTAGAACTAGTTTCCATTGGAATCAACACTCGCTGGAACTAGTTCCATTTTTGAATCTTTTTATTAATTAAATTATTCAAATTTGTTTGGTAAATCAAAAACAATGAGCCCAATTGCACTGGTTATCTAATTCGTTTCCTTTTATATTATTATTGTTATTCCATATTTTATGTAAAAACTGCGGCGTAATATTTGTCAATAGAGCAGGCCAGCTAAAAATAAAACAATTTGCTCAAGCTCACCTTGTTATTCCTGTCGTTTTAATAACTTCAATACTGTATTGGAGTATCGACATAGAAAATATTACAATTTATTACAAATAATAATAACTTGCACTCGCCAGCCCTGGCTGTCCATACAAACATCTGCGATTAGTGCGAGACCCTGGGAACTTTCACACGATTGCAACAAAATAAAAAAAAAACGAATAGAGGAAAATTGAATATAGTCGGAGAATTATACATACCGAAACGAAAGATGAGTTTCCTCAATTACGTGTTCGGGCCGAATCTCTTCATGGAGTATCGGGGCGTGCCGGAGCCGCAGCGCAAGATGTACGATGCAGGGGCTGCCGAGCGCTTCGGCGAACAAATTCTGTCCACGGTAAGTTTCAGTTGGGGGGAGGGAGAAAAAATTGGGAAACTGGAGCATATGGAAATGTTGAAAGACTTAACTTTCTTTGGCCTTCGTTGCAGCTTTCGGTTATGTGGTCGGTGGGCTATTACACATCGCCGCTGCTCGTCACATTCCTGTACCGTCGCGGCTACCTGGTCGCAGATTCGATACCGACGCTGGCCAAGATCACCACCAGCGTTGGTCTCATCGTCATAATTTCGCTGGTGATGCGCGGCTTGGGGCGCAAGCAGTCGCGCTCGTATTCCAACATGATGAAAGCCCTGGTGCGGGCTAAGGCCTCCAAGACGGCCGGCGATGCCAGCAGCGAGCTGCGCCGCTTCGATATCGAGTTTAAGGCCTGGCCGGTGGACTTTGATGTGAAGGCTCTCACCGGGTAAGTGGAAAAGCACCGTGGAAGTGTAGGGTCACGATAACTTCTCCCTTCGTTTCAGGGACACCAAAAAACCGGTTGTGACAGCCAGCAGGCGCGAACCGCTCCAGCTGGCCACCTTGCCCTGCGAGGTGATTGCCTATTTGGCCATCAAAACCTTTGGGCTTTCAATGATCTATCCGGGGTCTGTGAAACTGCTTCAAAAATTCATGAGTACGTAAAGATAGTAGTTTGAAATTGAATTGCCTGTCTGAGATAGCTAAAACAATCTAAAACGTCTCGCCTATAGAATATCTCTCTTATTTACTTAAAAACCGTAATATTTTTAAAGATAATTTTTATCTATTACGTTGATTTATGGTAATGATTAATGGGAGACTATAATTTATGCACGCTGGGAGCTAATATAAGCTAAGACAATGTTATCTTTGCCTGCTAAACTATGACATCATCCTTAAATGTTCTTAACAAGTTGTAAGCAAAATTCGAATTCTCTTAAATCTCTTGCAGGACCCATGCTGATCTCCGGACGCGCCAAGCTCATCGAGGATGACAATGGCATCCGCTATAAGATTAAGACTATAGACTCAAACGAAATCGACACACTGTTCATTGACAATCGCAACGACAATGTGGGAAATGGCAAGACTCTGGTCATATGCTCTGAGGGGAATGCCGGCTTCTACGAAGTGGGAATCATGGGTACTCCGGTGGCTTTGAAATATTCGGTTCTTGGCTGGAATCATCCTGGATTCGCTGGCAGCACGGGCACGCCTTATCCGCACCAGGATAAAAATGCTATTGATGCTGTGGTGCAGTTTGCCATTAATAATCTTGGCTTTTCGGTGGAGGACATTATCCTGTATGGCTGGAGTATTGGTGGCTTTAGTACATTGTATGCAGCATCCGTTTATCCGGATGTTAAGGGAGTGGTGCTGGACGCCACCTTTGACGATGTGCTCTACCTGGCTATACCTCGCATGCCGTCCAGCCTGGCTGGGATCGTGAAGGTGGCCATTCGTAATTACTGTAATCTGAACAATGCCGAGCTGGCCGCAGAGTTCAATGGACCAATATCGTTCATTCGCCGCACAGAGGACGAGATTATTGCCGAGTGAGTTCGGAATTTGCTATATTTATTTCTTTTCTCACTGATGTGATGTGAATGTATTTCACTCAGGGACAACCACATTGATACCAATCGCGGAAACTTCTTGGTCTTGTCAGTGCTGAAGCATCGGTATCCCAACATTTTTGGTACCTCTCAGTTGAACAAGGCCAAGGGTCTGCTATCGAAGCCTCTGGAACCATACAGTATCCCAACCGCCGACGAGAAGCTCTGCATGTCGCGCCTCATCACCTACGCCTCCGATGAGGGCAAGTCCTTCCCAATGAACATTGGAGCTGAATACTCAGAGGAGGTGCGCAACCTCATGGCTGTGTTCTTGGTGGGTTTATTAAGCAGTTTCATCCGTGACAGAAACGAATAACTAAAGGCTTTGTCTATACTTTACAGCTGCGCAAGCATTTACGTGACTATAACTCGACGCACTGCACCCAACTGCCCGGGGAGTTCTTCATCATGCCCTGGGACATTCCCACCGAACACGGATTCGTGTTCACCTAAGCCCTCGAATGGTGGGTGCTATTCCGATGGTGTGGTGTGGCCGTGTATGCTTAGACTTAGTGAATTATGGTTTTAGTCATTTTTGCATTCTGACTGCTTATTAAATTATTCTAACTGGGAACAGCCGGGACGCTGACATCTGGTGTAAAATTGTCTCTTATATACGAAATAAATGTCACAAGCTATAAACTAATCAAAAATCGGCTGCTGGTTTGGCGGTGAGTTTCTATTTCGCTTACGCATTTACAACTAAAAGGGGCAGTAGCATCTCAACATGTTGGGCCTACTACGAGTTCTTCTTGGATCCGCCGAAGCCGGAAAAGCCCATTATGGCGGCCATGTCATCGGGTAGGCCGCCGCCGGAGCCAAAGTCGTCTGTGTCCTCGGCCTTGCGCTTGCGTTCTTTCCGCTTCTCTTTGCGGTGCTCCTTGTAGCGGTCTTCCTCTTCCTTGGCTTCGCGTAGCCGTCGCTCCAGCTCGTAGTCTTTCTGCTTCTCCTCCAACTTCTTTTTGTTCTGCTGGAAGCGTTCCTTCACCTGGTCGACGGTGCTGCGCTCCACCTTCATGGACATGCCCAAATTGCGCTGGTGCTTCTTGCCATTGATGTGGTCCAAGAAATTTATCGAATCCTTGACGACGCAGTCACAAACGTTGCAGTAGTAGCCGCCCGACTGCGACGTGGGTGTGTTCTTGTTTATCACCACGCTCTTGCCCAGCTTACTATCCAGGTCCACCTTGTAGTCGCGCCTCTTCAGGTTCTCTCGCTGCACGGGCTCTGCAATGAGAACAAGGGAAGTTTACGTCGACGCTCGGAGGATAGGTCGGGAGAAAGACAGTCGGAGACCTCTCACCTTCTTCCTTGGGGGCCACCTGGTTGAGCAGGCGCTCCGCCGCTAGCTTCTCGTACTCGTTCTTGTCCCATTTTCTTCGGTGGTCATCAGGTCGCATAGTCATGGTGCCGCTGGGATTTGTTTTCAAATAAATATAAAGGCGAATATTGTAAATATTTTCTTTAGCGATGCGCGGCTACATCAATGTATCAACTATCGATATGCATAAAACTTACAATCGATAGCTTTGTTTCTATTGCTGCTTTCCCTAGGTTTTCGATAACGTATTGATTTTTCGTTACAAAAAAGGGGGAGTATTTGGAATTTACATAAAAATCAGGGAATATCTAGTTTTGAGCTAAAGAAATTCTGCAAAATGGGTGCCGCTTTCTTTCCCGTGCTGTTCTTCACCGCTTTGTGGGCTGCTGTGGGCATCGGAATGCCAATAATGACCCCAAAAGGACCACACCAGAATCTCATCCGTTGTGTCCTAATGCTGACGGCCGCCTGCTGCTGGCTCTTCTGGCTCTGCTGCTATATGGCTCAGATGAATCCTTTGATCGGACCCAAGCTCAAGCGGGATGTGGTGGCCATGATCGGCAGGTCCTGGAACAACGAGATCCTAGAGCACTAGGAAGCATCTATAATGTATCCCAAGCATAACCGATAAAAATTGTTTAAATTGTGTTGTAAATAAAATTATAAAATATCTAATGTCATGTTATAAAAGGCTAATTCTGTTAATTTAAGAACTTCCAAACATAAGCTAAAGCAAAAGAAATAGCATCTTTCACACCAGAAATGTAAAGAATTTAAGGTTTTTTTAGTTAAGTATTTAAGTTGTTCTTTCTATCATAAACAAATAAATAGACAAAACAAATAAACAAATTTGTAATCAAATTGAAAGTAAATAAAAGCAAACTCTGAAGTTCACTGTTACAAATAATACAATTTAAAAACCATACAACGCTTTAAAAAACAAAGGAAATAAGGTAATGCCATTGTTAAAAAAAAACCAACAGTTAGAAATGAACACTAATTATAGCCACAAGATCTTTTCTGAACAAAAGCTAAACAAAAATGCATAAAATAAGAAAGTAAAACCGCATTCCTGACAAAAATATACTACATTTTCGATTTTATTTTGCAAAAAATATCTACTAATTTCCCTGAGACTACCGATTTACTACCACTAATCCAAGACAATGGAAATACAATTTCGAATAAATTTAAATGACAGAAGAATAACGCCACTTGCTGGCTGATAAAGAGCCCAGAGAGAAAGAGCGCGGAGAGAGTTGAAGAAAGAGAGAAATCGTTTGGGCATGCGCGACCCTGCTCTCTTTGGGGGAACCATCTTCATTTCTCTTTTCCACGATTCTTCGGCGTCCGAGATTTGCACCGTCTTTAGTTTTCCATCGGACACGGGCGCGAACAGTTGGCCTTTGAAAATCGCGGCTCTCGGAGTGGGAAGAATTGAAAACTTCGAGAATTCCGAACGGAAGGAATCGAGTAAATTTAATCGAAACTGTGCAACATTTGTGATTAAATTGCTGGCAGAATAAAAGCATTCTTTCCAATTCGCATTCTTTACAAATGGAACCACTCTTCAGCGGCTCCAACGGCGGACGATAATTCAGTGTAGCCTTGCCAGGTGAGCTATTTAGGAGTTTACAACTCAATTTGCAAGAAAGGTGCAGGACCAGGACCAGTATGCACGAGACGTGGACTCTCCCTAAGACTGCGGCGACTCTTGGGCCATAAACTAGTTAGACATGCAATAAAGCAGAGGCAGAAGCAGTGAGTGAGTGCTGGCCAGCAGCAAAGGTACAAAACTGGTTACATTGCCAGTGTGTTATTACTCCCCAAAGACCCCGAAGACCCCAGCGTAAGAGGTAGAAATTCAAGCTCGGCCCAGAGCAATAATCGCGCACAAACGAGCAGGCAAAGCCAAAATTATGGATGTTAAGACGCAAAATGGCAATAAAAAAAGGCTCTCCAGCTGGGGTCCAAAAAAACCAGTCTGTGATAAAAGAAATTAGAAATTAAGGCCCCCCGAAAAAAGGGCGGCAAACAGCAAAGAGCATTCCGACGTCCAACTCCAACTTGGCACCAATAAAAGCGTTGAGAATGGCTGAAAGAAAAGGCCGAGTGGACAGGTGATCCGCGTCCAAAGAACACCTGAAACAAAAGGCCGGAGAACGTTTTGTGTTGCCTCCTCCTCGGGGCTTTCTTGGCGTCTGCAGCTTTATATGTCGCTAACCGCGCAATTACCGCGTTCGTGATGAACTGGGCCAATTGACAGTTCAGTTCGGTTCAGTTCGGATCACCCGGACCCGTTGCGCACACACACGAGGTGCTCCCGGCTGGCACCGGAGACTGGAGATCGCGGGAGGAACTTCTCCATTATTCTTCGATCCCACTAACGGCCACCAGATGAGTGGGTCGCGTCCACATTATGACGGCAGATTGTTCTGTGAGCTTGGACAGATGCGGTCGCCACTATAGAAATCTTAATGCATCTTGGGTGCAGTCTCTGAAGAAAATGAGGAATGGTTCCTCATCGTTGGAAATTACTTTTGGGTTGGGCTTAGACTATATTCTTGAGAAGCATAGCTGGGATAACATCGTTTTAAAATCGATACTTTCCATTTAAAAGTTGGTTCTGTCCAAGCTCTAAGACGAAGTAACTTTTAAGAGCACACTTTAAGCACTTATATCTAATATCTAATCACTATCCATAGGTTAATAATAAAACAATGAAAAGCTTGGGTTTTTTAGAATCTAAACTCTAAACTTTCAATCTCTGGGAGGGGCCAATATATAGGACAACCTAATCGGTGGGATTTCTCATTCCGCAACTGCCACTATCAACTTCCAAAGTCTTGGTTGCTATTATTTTAACCGCAAGTGTGCCCATTAAAGACATAAGCGTTTTGCATCCATCTAACTATGCACGCCGGTGCGGAAATTGATTTTTAGTCGCAGTTAAAGTTTTTCAGCGTTTATGTTTACGGTTCTCGCGCTAACTGCTTGCACGGGGACAGGAAGAGGCCGTGGCTCTCGGCACTCGACACTCATTCGGATTTTTCTGACCCAATTTGGGGCACACACAGCCTGCAGCCTGCAGCCCCAGCCTCCCCCTGTAATAACCGACATTTTACGCAAATTCTCCATCCGAACTGACTCATTGATAACTGCGGGCCGCCGCCTCAGCGGAGAAAGTGCCAAAGCTCTCGGACTTGGAGTCTGACTCAGCACGAGACAGTCGGGACAAGGCCGAGAGACAGGTTGCCAAATCCACATCCACATCCCAGTCCACTTGCAAGTACAAATCCGAATCCTAGACGCCACAGACACGCCCATATCTTTCACTGCTCCGTCTGTCCAGCTGTCACTAAGGCACTTTTCGTGTTTCTACCAATTTCTACACTCGTATTTTGACAATTTTCACCTCAAATTAGTTTCACTGAGAAGGCAGGCAATGAAAATTTTCATTTTTTTCCGTCTGTCGGAAGTGGATCAAAGACACAGAGACCGAGAGACAGAGAGACAGAGAGCCGTAGAAATGCGCAAAACCAGATTGAGATTGAAAAATTATGTACATTTTTACGAGCATTTCTCGGGTGTGAGTTTCGGTTTTTGGTTTATTTTGATTTCGTTTTCGTTTCGACTCGGCTGGAAATTATTCATTTGCAAGCTAATGAAACACTTTCGCTCGTTAAGAGCCGGTCAGGTCTCAAGACCCCAGATCTTGTAACCAAGATCTCTGGTAACCCCTCCTCCGCACCTGCGGGAGTTCTTCGCGGCGTGTTCTCCACTGAGAAGAATCGCAAATTGGCCAGGAGATGCGAGGCGAATGATACATCTCCTCCGGCTATGGCCCAAATTGGCAGCCTAGCTGATCATCCGTGCCGCACGATTCCTCTAGTTACCTCCAAATGACAGAAAGAAGTGGAGATCCAGCCGAGTAGTGGCCACTCCAGCAGATTGATCTCTGCAGCTGTTGGCTGACTGGCTGACTGGCTCTGAGATCGGGGTTCGTGCCGGGGCGAAATAGAACATAACGCCAAGCCGCTGCTAAATTGCATTCAAATGATGTAAAATCGCCTCTAATGGGCCGATCTTTTGTTTCGCCTGCCAAGCGACCAAGGAAAGCGACCTCAAATGCAAGAGTTCGTTGCGGTAAAGCGAATGAAGCACTCGAGTGCACTGGAAAAATAAGAGGAGGTAGTTCTTGGTGGAAAAAATATGCCTAAAATACACCAAGATGATATCAAAGATAAGCAGCTGGTTAGGATGTTTCTGACATATCTAATGTCTTCAGGATCTGCGTGGTTATCACTAGTTGGAAATCCCAGTGTTAAGCCAGCGATAAATGGCTTCCTTTGGTTTTGCATTCCTAACTTTATCCTAACAACAAAGAGAAGAATTACTGCAAGCCAAGCTGCATTCCATTAAAAGTAAATCTAAAACCCAAGAATTTTTCTCTATGTAAGAATCTGATACATGGCAAGCATTTCCACGCAGACTTCGACTCAGAAGCCGAGTAAAATGAAAAATCATTCGTCTAAAATGTGAGTTCCAGTGGGTTTTTCAGAATGGATCACTCGATACTGGATAGTCTGGAAGAGAGTAGAGGAAGGAGTCGTAGTGCCTCACTGGCAGCGATATGCGTGACTCGCATGCTGATCGTGACACTAATTGCAGTCGGGTTCTTATCCGCCAAGTGCGTCGATGCATACTAAGAGGAAGCTGTCTTCTGCCGTCGCGTTGACATTTGCATTAGAACTGCAGATGGACGCATGGAGCCGCAAGGCAGGCACGAAGCTATTTGGAACGGGTTGCCGCCTCCAAGAAATTTAATTGGTGGAGTACCCATTTAATTGCTTGACGACCTATAATTTGCATATCGTTAAAAAGCAGGAGCTTGAAGACTGATTTAAGGCAGGGTTATAAAATTATATGCAATATAATTTAACGGAACCCTAAACACTTATTTCCATACGATTTCAGATGAAAACTGTTGTAAAAACTGTTTAAAAAGAAATTGTAAACGTAACGGATACCTAAATGGTTGAATAAGATTAGGGATAGAGTTAAAAAATTTTGTTTAATAATGAGTAGTAATGTAGTGATATGTCAGAGAAAAAGAATAAAAGATTTAAGTATATGATACTGATAAAAATAAACCATAGTTTGCTGATATAATGAACCCAGTTACTAGACAAGATATCTTGTTAAAAAGACTTGAGTTTAAGGCCCTTTTCGTTTGCATTTTATTAACTATAACTCCTCATTATGTTCAATTACATTCCCTAAGCAATATGGAACCAACTCAGCCGCTTGGAGTTCTATACACCTTGGCTGAGAGAGACAAGACCAAGACTCACCTTTTCCGGGCGTTTAGCACTGTTGTTAATACTGTTACCTCAGCCTAACGGCTTTCCTCGCCTGACTTGACACTTTTCACCTGTCTGTCGCCCGTTCGATGGTGACTGCGGGCGCCCTGTACAGTCGGCCCTCGTGAAGTGCTCTAAGTGCTCGGCACAGGAGTGAGTAATCAAGTTTCCGAATAATTCTCGGGGGAGCGAGCGCACATGTGGGAAAGGCAGAGAAACGCAACGCAAGAGCTGGCGCTGAGATTTGTTTGTTTTTAATTAGTTTGGTCGTTGGTTAAAGCGTAACGGTGAATGCTCTTAATGACTCTTCCTCCATGTTATAATATTGTTTCTTATTTTTATTATATTCTGTGCTTCCCCCTCGTTCTTGTCACTGAGGCCTGTCCCTGGGGTTTGTCGTCGCAAAATGAAATGCACTTTTAGTTCCGCAAATAGGGGGAAGAGCTTTGCTGTACCCAGAGTACTCTCCAAGTGGTTTTGAATAGAACCCCTGATAGTACCATACTCCCCTATGGTTTATAAAGTGTACAGAGTGGTCATGCTCCAGTAAGATCTCGGTAGCTGGCGCCGTTAGACCGATTACGATTCCGATTACGAAACTGCAAAAACGCTGCACGGACAGAGATTGCTCTCCACGCACACATCTGCCATATTCCATATTCATGTCTTAATAGCCATAAACATTTAATTAATTTATTATACAATTAGTGGCAACGTTACTTTGTTTCAGCCATCCAACGCCTCTGTGCGTTTGCCGAGGAGATGAGATAGAAAAAAGCCTCATTAAAAGAAATGTATTTAAGGCTGTTTCTTTGATTTCTTTGGGAAAATCAGAATTTGTATTGATTTTTAATGATAATTTTGTGCTTTTTAATGAATTTAAGAGACTCTAGAGTCCAGTTTTAATGCATAATAGCTTTTGATTACTTTACTGTCAAAGCCCTTGCTTCAAAGCTGGCGAGGAATCGAAACTTTCGATATTTATCGGTTACTATCACTGTTTTTCCATCTCTACTGCCTTGCCAGTACCTATTTTCACCATAACTATTGACCAGGGCCTGCTGTACTGTCCGTTCTGTTTATATTTATGTTAGTTATGATATTTATGTTTGCCGCCTTTCTTTTTGGGAAAAAGGCAGAGAAAGAAGATTGCATAAATTTGCACACAGATCCCGCAAATGGAGGCATCAATTATGACATCTTAGCGGTATTCGAGACTCGTATAATGGGGCTGCGAATTGGCAATCACTTTCGAAAAATAAATAAATAATAAGAAATGCTTCCACCTTTTGATGGCGCGGCGGCTGCATTGTCCGGATGATTCAATGAGCAGCGAGCTCTTCTAGTTTCCGATGCGTTCGAAATGGGCACTTTCCATTTCACCGTCATTCCAAGATAACCATCAATGGGAATTGACATCGATGCTGGCGCCCCGCCTTTAAGCTCCGCCCCTTTTCCACCTGTCGCATTTCACTTTCTTCGACACTTCGGCGGCGGCGGCGGCGGCTATTATGATTGAAAGTGGCTGTGAATCTTAATCCGGCCAAAAATCACCGAGCTGCCAGATATATCGGCGGAGACAATGGGTTAAACGTGCCAGCGGGTTAATGGCCGACTTCCGTTAGACATTTCTGCAGATTGCTACCGCAGACCAAGTGTCCAAGTGTCCAAGTGTCCAAGTCTCGTCCAACTGTCCAAGATCAAATTCTCATCAATCATTCTTTGACGCTTTTTCGTCCAGCAATTTCACCGATAGAGAAAATCGGCTAATGCGAGAAATTTAATCAACTTATGCGTGGCCGGCCGGCGACGTCTTAATACTTAATGCCTGAAAAATGTCGAAAAAAAGCTCAAAATCTCGGTGCAAGTGTGTTGTGCCAGCAATATTTTTGTTTTATTTCTGTATTTTTCGTTACCTTCTTTCACGCGGTGGCTGCCGAGACGCAAGTCAATTTATTCTGTCTTTCTCCGCGTACAAATCACTACAGCTGCGGTGAATATAATAGCACTAGAGAGCGGGAATTAGAGTTAAAATTAAGTTCAAGTTTAGTTTAATATCGGTTGGAAATAGGATAAATAAATTATGAATGTTAGAAATCGAAGACTTATTTGGCTTAATCTCGCTTGTTTTATTAGACATCTTTGTGCTACCTTTTACAGAACAATATTAATAATTAAATAATCAATAAAAGAAATTGGCTTTTAAAACGAAAATCATTTAAATATTTTGTATTTTTATAAGTTGGTCATGGGTTACTGATGGGGAAGAGGTATTTCTTCTGAAACAGCTGTGTTGTCAAGGTTGCTGCTTGGTTTTAAAAAGATCTTTATATTGTTTTAGAGTTTTAGAGAAGATCCACATTTTTAGGCAGAAATCCCCTTACTTTGACCGCCATTGTGACGTACATACTGGGGAGAGGCGCACAAGTTGCCAGTTTTGGCTTTGGGCCGTCTCCGACGGGCCTGGCCCCTCTCCCCATCGCCCATTTCCATTCCTCCTCGTGCCATCGTGGCTCCGCGCATGCGCATCTGGGTCAAAGCTGGTGGCTACGGCTTTGGCCATGATGACGACGGCTCTGGCGATGGCAATGGCTCCCCAAGCGTTCTAACCACCGCCTTGGGTAGAGTGGAGGGCACCTGAATTCCCCTTGGAGCCCAGCCCAGCCCAGCCCAGCCACTTCTACGCGTATCTCTGGGCATGTGTATGCCTCATCGCTAATTGCACTGGTTCTCTTCAATTTGCCTCTTTTTCTGCTAGTTTGAGCGCGTTTTTGGCGGTACATTTTTATTAGGCAAATGGGTTTCCGTTCCAATTCAATGGGAAGTGGCGATGATAGAGATTCCGTTAAGTTAATGGCTGTTACCTAGCCAGGAAAAGGCGATCACAGAACTATTACCAGCAGATTTATGGCTGCATTGGGGAATTGCAAGGCAGAACTGGGGGTATCTTTTGGGATTTATTGGTTATTATTTACTGGCTTTCCCCAGACCCTTTTGGAGCCTCCTATTAATTCTATATTTAGCATAGTTTCAACCATTAGTTTTGTGCTCGATTTGTGATGACCCAACCAAACGAGGCTTTGCCTCCGAAGACCTGATTATCATGCCCAGGCATCCCAATTAGTCTCTCTGTCTAGCCGCAGCCATCATCAAGACATTCCTAAAAATAACAGAACTTTTACTTTTGCGATCTGAAAAGCTCTCGGAGACCCGAGACCTCTTGAGGCCATCGCTTCCATCTTCTATTTGCACACACGCTTCGCAGCGTCTCTGAACTTTGCTTTTGATACAAGTATCATACATTGTGCGCGGCTCTATAAACACCGCGATCTTACATGTGTATATGACGGCGGAACAAGCCATAAGCCAGCCCAGCTCCATCTCCTTCTGCAGCTCCATCTCCATCTCCATCTCCATCGCATCTCATCCCATCTCGGCTGGGGAACTGGTTTCCATCCCACTCCATTCCACAGCCCATCTGCTGTGTACTTAAGCCATTCGGAGTGGCCGGGAGTGTGGGTTCTTCTTCCCAAGAGAAGAAGTGAAAATTCCAAATTTGTAGGGCTCAGACCAGTGAGCGTATCAAAGAGCCGGGGAATTCTCTAATTAAACTTTGTGTGTGTTTTTTGGGTCTTGGTTTGGGTATCTCGAAGAGCTTTCGCTTTTTATGACTGGTCAGCGAAGAGAGGTCCAGGTTTTTACCTGTGGGGGTTCAATTAATTATGATACTTGTGTGTGATACCTTCATTCATTGAGAAGAAGGTTGGCTTTGGGGTTTTACGAGCATAACAAATGCCTCGATGTACTGGGAAAAGAGTCATATAAAGAAGAGATGGTTTTCCGAAGGGAAAAAGGTTTTTTCATGAGTGTTTGATTGTTTC
The DNA here is from genome assembly GCA_008042775.1 of Drosophila pectinifera. Lineage (NCBI taxonomy): Eukaryota > Metazoa > Arthropoda > Insecta > Diptera > Drosophilidae > Drosophila > Drosophila pectinifera. The sequence continues at coordinate 30,401 of VNKC01000886.1, forward strand.
ATTGCTGTGTAAAATCTCTTTTGAGTTTGGAAAATGCAAATCAAACCGGTTGACGGCCTGCATATCTCAAAGCTATTGTTTGCTGTTCTTTTCCCTCTTTTCCTTTGGCGAAAAGTGAGAATTTTCGTTTGGCTAATGGTCTGGAAACAGGATTAGCCGGTTCTCCGGCATGCTGGCCCATTAGTGGACTTTTCACAGCCCGATCCCGATCCCCAATCCCAGTCCAAGAACGGATCACTCGGAGCACTCTGCAGAGTGGGCTCAAAAGAAAGCAAACTCTCGGTGCATGTGTCGCCGCTCCGGCCGAAACGAAAGTGAAGCAAAACCCGCTAACAACCAAATATTTTTCCTGGACTTATTTCAGAACCTGCGATCGCAGTTGGACTTGAAGCTGTAACGGCACAGCCACAGGCACAGGCACAGGCACCCAAAGATGGACACCGTTTATGGGACCAAGAAGTACTTCCAAAGCCTGTCCGGCGTGAGTGATATATACAGGGCCCAGACATGCCGGCAAATGGTGAGTAATCCCCATCGTTTATCACTTCGGCTGGACAAAAGAGCCGGGACAGTTATACAATGCCGATGAATCTGATTAGAGTCTGGAGTCGAGAATAGAATTGGGGCCACAGATCTTTTTGTAAATAGAATTGTTACATCAACGCGGTTCGGGTTTTTGTTATCTCTTTTTCATTTCTTGTTACAAAGAACGCAGCTTGCATATTTATTTATTCGCCTTGCCTATTTGTTTGGGGCTCCCGAGAGCAGCGGCTCCGGGAACTCGGAGCTGTTTGCATTCCTCGTTCACAGAAAAAGATACATAGGTACGAGCAAGCCAGCAAGCCAGCAAGCCAGCAAGCCAACCGAGCCAACCGAGCAGCAGTTCGTTCTTTCGTTCGTTCGTTCCGAAAGGTGAATGACTTTCTCTGGCTGCGAAGAAAGAAGCAGCGCAGAAGAGGCGGCAAGCGAAGAAAGAGCGGAAGAGAACGCAGGGCGAAGAGTCGTCGGTAAGGCTGCGGGGAGCTAACGGAAGAGAAGAGGAGCAGGGGCTTCAAGGGAAATGCCCTGCAGCTAACGAATGTTAAATGGTAATCAAGAAACAATCAAAGCATTCCCACAGAAGCCCTCAGGAAGCGCCCTGGGCAGGTGCACTCTCCACACACACGGATGGGGTTAAGTTAATAATAGCCTACAAATCAGTGAGAAGTCGTAATTAAGAATCATGATTGCTTATAAACTCAGTATTAAGCATCTTCCCAGTGAAGAGTTTTAATTACTTGTCCATATTGTCAGCTTTTCCATATCAATGTCAATGTCAATATCAAAAGACTTAGGCAACAAACTTGTTTTTGGCAGCTCCGTATAAAGATATCTTATAAAGATAAAGCTTGACAAATAACTAAAGAAGATCAAAAATAACTAGTTGTATCAATATTATGAAGGATTCTTTGTGACTTAACTTAGATCTTAGAAGGAACTTCCTCGGCTTCTGTTACAAAGTCAATTGTTGTGTTTTCTCTATTAAATTTGATTAAGAAAGAAGTCGAATCACCTGCCAGGCAGCTGTGAGTCTGTGAACCTGTTGGAGCTCAGTGGATTCTGACCAGGTGCAATGACTCTGTGTCTCTGTACTCTGCTAATTAAATGCGTTTTCCCAGCACTAGAGCTGCTGCTAATGAGATGCATTAACAAATCATGACAAGTTAGATAGTGAGGTGCTCTGACATAACCCCTGGGAAAGCTGGGAAAGTTTTTGGGGAAGCTTGCGGTTCTTGGCGAATCTCTGCGAATTGAGTTCAAAGTGAGGCCCGTTAGGTGCTAACTTCCGTAGTCTAGAATCTAGATTGGGCCCTAGGGAGTTAAGTTGCGAAAGAAAGTGGCCAAAGGGTCGACAATCGAGCATCGAGAATCGAGAAAGTTGTGAGACTTGAGGCTAATTACCTAATTAGTGGCCATCGGGATCAGATCGATCAGATGCCAGACGCTCTGGCACACTTTGGAAACCCAGTTAAGCACGTCTTCTCTGTCACCTTGCAGAGTGCGGACTACACATACCAGAACACCGTGGGCCGGAGGTCTCAGCTGGGGGCGTACTATCACATGAACAAGCAGCCCTCGTACACGAATGACCACAGTGTGAACAGTCAGTATGGATACAATACGTGGGGCATCTGGCGGGACGGCAGGAACATTGCCCCATCCACGTTTTCGGCCAAGACCCACACACAGTACCCGAAGAATCGGTCCTTTTCGATCATCCTGACCACGGCCGCGTTTATAGTCCTGCTGGCCGTCATCTCCATAGCCGGCTTGGCCTTCTACTTCAGCTCCATCAAGACCAACCTGGAGGATCGTAAGAGAGAGCTCTACAAGACTCCTAAGATCTACTTACTAATTGAACTCTTTTACCAGCTATCATGGGCTTCGAGGGTTCCTTCCGCATCGCCAAGGGCGATCTCTTCTCCACGGGTCTCAAGTACAACCACACGACCACCTATAAGCAGAAGATTGATTTCTACAAGCGATTCGTAGAGCGTTCCATGATGGACAATGGCCTGACGCCACTGCGCACCGATGTCTGGGGCTTCGGCGAGGGTCCCTTGATAAAGGTCTCTTTCCGGGTATTCCTCGATGTCCGTAAACTGCCGCAGTAAGTTACTACCTCTCTTTACCCTAAGAAGATTTAATATATCCAATATTTCCAGAAACATTTTGAGCGTGGAGGAGTATATTAAGGAGTCGCTGTTCCTGGAGACCTCCGCCAACAAGTCACTGTATCGCTCATTGAGGCTGGACACCGAGTCGGTGGAGATCAAGCGGATTATGGACGAGCAGGTGGTGCGTTCCGCCGCTATACTCAAGGAAGCAGTAAGATAAGACCCAACCTAAGGCCAGACTCTTTATAATCTAAGCTTAATCCTCAACAGCAAACGGTGCCCACTAGTCAAACCCAACTGGAGAAGCGACTCATGAAGAAGGCCAGCACGCCGGCCCCGTCCCCACTTCACCCCAAGCCTCTGGGCGGCGGCAATACGACGCCCAAGCCGAAGAATCCTCTGGTGCGTACCCATGCCGCTGACGAGGAGCCTGACATCGATGTGGAGAATGCTCCGGTTATTCAGGGCTCCTTTGAGGGTTCCTTTGAGATCACCAAGACGGATGCGGACATTGCCCGCAAGAAGACGCCGCCCACAAGGGCTTATCAGACCAGCAGCAGTAGCGCCTTGCCGCCCAAGACCATTGCCGTGACACCTTACTCCTTGAGGGTGAAGCCCAAGAAGCCGGGGATTGAGAAGCTAACTACGGTGCTGCCGCAGCAGGTTCCCAATCTAGGTCCCTCTACGACAACCAGGGCAACCCCCAAGGCCACAAAGGCAACTACGACTAGGAAGAGCACAACGAGTACGAGTACATCTACCACGTCGACGACGACTACCACAACGACGACTCCGAAGCCAACCACTACCACCACGACTACGGAGGCAACCACTAGCAGCACTTCCACTACTACACCTCCTCCGCCGCCCAGCACCACTCGGACCACGACAACCACCACCGCTTTCACCTATCCGCCGGTGAGCACCCCCACTTCGAGTCCGGCCGGATCCCTGCCCAAGCTGGACGCCAGTCTGTTCACCACATTCCCCATATTGGACACACAACCCTGGAAGCCTATGCATCGAGAGGTTCCGGAACTTTTGCCTGGTCCGCCGCCAGCCTTTCCCACCAAGACGCTGCCAGGAGCGTCAGGAACCACGCCCACTGTCAACCACATACCCCAGCGAAGGATCGATGAGTTCGAGTTGCCATTCATTGGAGACAATCCCACGCCGCCGACGGCGGCCGTGGTTCCAGTGACCATCGATCCGTACAGTCTGGGCTTCCTCAATCCCGGAGTTCGTCTACAGGAACCCAAGCCCCTAAGTCCCGTACAGCAGCAGCAGCCTCAAGATCCGGACATGCTTTTCTACCACAACTTTGGCAGCCCCGTCTTCATGCCAGGAACGGAGAATATTGAGCGGCTAGGAGGAGCTCTCGTGGAACCGCATCCTCTGCCCGTTCCCCTGATAGATGATGTGATCATTCCGCCGTTTAAGCCCATCGATGCCACGATAGGAAAGGGCGAGAAGCTGCCCTTCAATCTGGATGCCAGCAACGAGAGATTCGAGCATCTGGGCGGCGGTGTCATTGCCAAGAAGCCGCAGGATAAGCTGGAGAAGAAGGAGCCGCAGGAGGAGGCAGAACAACCACTTGTCAGTGAGCAGCAAGTCAAAACTGCTCAGGAATTGAACAAGGAGAAAGATCAGCAGCTGAAGAAGGAGCATCTAGAGACCACCACTAATCAGCAAGAGATCTTGCCCACGTCAACATCAAAGACTCCGGCTATGAGCTCACCCAAGCCCACCAAATCTCCGTCTTTGCCTTCTCTAAAGCCAACGGATAACTCTGTACTGGCAGACACCATCGGAGAGTTCTTCATGGAGCTCCTGAACCTGCCCAAGGAGGACAATGCCACTTCCACTCCCAAGCCATCGGTGGATGTGGTAGAGTCCCGGATAGAGCCAGAGGAGGAAGAGGAGACGGTGAGGCCTGTCAAGCCGAACTTTATGAACCTGAAGGAGATCATTCTGCAGAGGAACACACCCTCTTCCATCCTCTCCAATGCAAGTCTCGAGCAGGATTCCACTACCCCAACCACAACCACAACCACCACAACCACCAGAACCACCACAACAACAACAACGGAGGAGCCAAGGACCACGAAAAGGAATCGAGTGCGAACGACAAGCGAAAAACCTACCATGATGGATGACTCCAACCTGTTTCCCTCGCACTCCAAGTGGGAGTTTGTCAATAGTTCGTCGGCGCAGGGATACGGACACAATGGAAACATGAGGAAGGTCTTCAACCAGACCCTGCAGGCCTGGGTCTCTGAGGACATCGACAAATCGGAGAATCTTACGTTGAACGACATCAAGACGAGGATCAACAATGCCAGCAATATCCAGGACATATCGCTGATCTTTGACACGCTGGCCACCAAGCTGGGTATCACGCCCAGTGTCCCCAATAAGTTCCCGCCCTTTTCGCAGAACAAACTGAAGCACTCAGCGTACAGAGAGGAAATCAGGAGGCCCATAGCCACTACCACAGTTGCTCCAAAGCCCTTGTTGCCGTTGGAACGGGAGCCGTTTATCAAGCCCATGTCCAGTTTTATAGAAGAAGGCTCTTCCGAGGTCCTGGGAGCCGCCATACCCGTGGTCGGCGAGGCGGAGGTGGAGGTGATTGACCCCGTGAAGTACGAGGAGCTGCTCAAGATCTCGCAGTTCGCCGCCAGCACCACGGAGCCGAGTGTGCACCGCCTGGTGACGCTGCTCCCGGTAAGATCCAACTCCGGCATCCGAACGTATAGGCCGCCCGCCGAGGAGCAGGATACGCCGCGCAGTGCTCCCGCTGCAGTTCCCGTTCCTGCCCCCGCTCCTGCATCTTCTCCTCGTCCAAGTCCTGGTCCCGACAAGATCAGCCTACGGCGCAAGAGCAACCTCAACCAGAGCCGGAGATTCGGCCAGCCACCCGCCGAGGCGGTGGTCAAGGGCGGCATCCAGGTGACGGTCAAGAAGTGATCACAGAGTCGGCCAAATAGCTTCACGGATGAGATTAGCGAAGAAGGAGACACGTTCTACGATCTAGACCTAGATCTAGGTTAGGTTAGACCACTATATATGTTAGCGTAAGTAGGGAATATATAACGTTAGTTAGATCGATCGTGGAAATAACGAAATCTTGTTCGAAAATTGTTTTTTGTCCGCAAAGAAGGAACAATTTTGGAATGACTACCGGTTATGCGACAGCCAGTCCTTCTCAGTATTTAAGTTAAAGCACACATCACATCATTCATTGTTTAAGTATCAAATCTATTTAGTCCTGTATACGATCCTAAGGCTTTCGAATATTACTTACTTTCCAGTTCATTGCGATTCTTATGTTAATGTTAGCTCTGTGAATGTGTCGAAGAGTACTCTTAAGTACTTGGTAATTGTTTAAGCTCGGTCTTTGAATAAATGTGAATAATTTATTAAGATTGTGTTTTATTTATGTTGCTTGGGTTAGGTTTAATGAATTAATAAAGATTTATAAAAAGGTTTTTGCTTTAAGGATTTCCTTGAAGATTCGTTAAAAAGTTAAATGTGATCACAAATTGTACTGAGCTTTCATGACTTTGATTGATAAATTTAACAACTTGCATTCTCCCAGCTTATTCCTTATAATTTTCTATCTATTTATATTTTTTTATACACAGAATACACATAATACATGTATTGTTTTTTTAGATATGCAAATTCTTTAAATATTATTAAAAATAAATTTTACTTTTATTTGGTATTATTTGGTATTAAAATCTTCTCATTTGCTTTAAGCGCACTGACTTTTCAGTATTTTAGTATTTCCCGGTAGGCCATGACGTCATAACGTCCCAATGATCAATGTGCCTGGTAACACTAGTGCATTCTTAGAGGACTTAGGCGTTGTTGTTGTTCGGTGGTTGTGAATCAAAATAAGAACAAACAAGTGGCTCAATTTTCGCTAAGACTAGACAAAACCCCATATTGATAAGAGGAATTAAGACGGCAAATTAACCGCAAGTCCAAAAAGTTCAAAGATGGGATGTGCCGAGAGTAAAGACGGGGAGGGAGAGGCTGGAAACAATAGGCCTAAATACCGGTCCTGTACGGACACCTGCTGGCTTGCTATTTATATTATTTTTTGGTTGTTTTTGGTAAGTTTCTAAAGGGATTATTCCTACTTAAGTTATATATAAAAAGATGTGTATCGGGAAAGTGAAAGTTAAGAGATTAATCTGCGCAACGCTGCTGTGTGATTGCTGCTGCTCTTTGTGATCAATGTGTGTGTGAGCGTTTTTTTGCGCGCCGTTTACGAGGAGGAGGAGGCGGTGGCGGCCGCGACATGTTACCCGGTGAGACATCGTGTCGTCATCGCCCCCGGTCATGAGTGGAATTGTTAATTCAGCTAATGAATGCTATGATTTAACATTCCAGCTCTAGTCCGGAGCTGAGAACTAGAGCCAAAACCATGTGGATTTTGAATCAATTATGGCTTGTTCAGTGTCCTGTGGTGGACACACGCCACTCCTCGAACCCCGACTGACCGGCATGTCCATCCATTAAAGCGATTATACTAATAATGCCCCTAGACATGCCATGACATCGTCGTGGGCGTTGGCTCCACACACACATTTAATTCCGCCTGGCTTTAATTCCACTTTAAATTGACTAAAACTCCACTTTTGTCTTGCAGATTGTGATAGCAATATTCTCGTTTGTTTACGGCAATCCCTTGCGCATCATCAATGGCTACGACTCCTTTGGCAATACCTGTGGCGTCAAGCACAACGAGAAGTTCCAGGGCTTTCCCCTCTCCGGCATGAACACCCTCGACAAGCCGCAGCTCTTCTACTTTGATGTCAAGGAGCTGAAAAAGTCCTTAAAGATATGCGTCAAGTCTTGTCCCGCCAAAACCCTGACCACGGGCAGTGAACTGTTGGAGTACTACACCAAGACTGGCACTCAGTTCTGCAAATATGACTACAATATGCAGCAACTGGCCGCGGTTAGGGAAGACAAGAGCATCTTGAATTTCCTAGGCCCCTGTCCCACTCTTCCAGTTCACGAGAGGTATACTTGAGCTGACAATCTTATAAGGGGATGGTGTCTTTAACACATTTACCTTTATTTTGGTTTTTAGTAATCCCATTCTACATCGCTGTGTGCCCAAGGGGACTGGTGAGAAGTTCCAGGACTTTTATGACATGCTCAACAACTGGGATGTGGCCCAGCAGTTCATCGGAGATGTCTACTCCTCCTGGCACATCATTGCCATGGTGTGCGGGCTAGCCTTGCGTAAGAACTGGACTTAACTCTATTTGAAAATCAATGAAGTTAAATATGTTTCTTAGTCATATCCATTGCCTTGGTCACCATGATGCACTGGCTGTCCCGAGTCGTCTCTTGGATCATCTGCGTCTTGGTGATAGTGGCCAGCGTTGGGCTAGCTGGAGCTCTGTGGTATGCCTACTATAACATTCGTTACAAGTCGGGTGTGAATGTCCAATACACGCGGCTGGAGGAGTTTGTACGCAATCAGGATGCGGTATTAACGCTGGCTGTCTTGGCCACCATAACTATGGTTAGTTAAAAGCCAACTTTGGTAGATAATCTTACTTATTAATCCCTATTTGTGCAGATAATCCTCATAGTGATCATATACTTCTTGAAGAACAAACTGGCCGGCTTGTCCGCTCTGTTTGAGGAAGCTGGCCAGTGCATGATGAATCTACCGGGACTCTTGATTGCTCCGTTGTTAGCCTTCATCGTTTTGATAGCCTTCTTGAGCTTCTGGGTCGTAGTAGTCATTTGTCTCGCCACAGCCAGTTCTCCAGGTCAAAGTCCCATTGCTCCATTTGACAACTCGGCGGCACACCAACAGCCATTGCCTTCGAATGCGGTATTTGTGGCCAACAATACTAGTGCTAACGATCAGAGGAGTAAGTATTAATTTGGTTTGGAGACTTTTTTAAGAGCGATTTGATTGGTTTTGAAAGCAGCTCGAATTTAAAAATTCTAAATCATATATTTTTGCCTTTTTGTGGTTTATTTATGATGTAATTTCGATGAATGAGTAAGTGATATCTAAGGGCACAGAATTTTGATCTTTGTGTAAATATTTCTGTGTTTTTTCATCACTCTTTTTGGATCCAATTTGTATATACAATTCTAAACGATTCCCTAGATTTGTCTACTATGTTTTTAGAAAAATAATAATAATATTTCTTTATAACAGCCATTTCACGTGTAGAGTATGCCGATGCCGGTGCCCTGCGCAGCATGTTCTGGATCTATGTGGTGGGCCTCATTTGGACAGTGGAGTTTATATTCGCCTGCCAGCAGTTCGCTCTGGCCGCTGCTGTTGCCTTCTGGTACTTTGGCAAGCCCACAACCACACCCACAATCTATGCCATTGGAAAGCTGATCAAATATCATCTGGGTACTGTGGCCAAGGGGTCTTTTGTAATCACCATTTTCAAGATTCCTCGCTTGATACTCACGTACTTGTATGCCAAGTAAGTCGTCTGCTTTCCCTGTAAAAACTAGTTTCTCTTTTGAATTAAGTTTTATTTCTAATTTTGTTTTAAAGGTTGAAGAAGGGTGAGGACAAGGGCTCGGAGTGCGCTGCCTGCTGCTTGAAGTGCTGTATTTGTGGTTTCTGGCTGCTGGAGAAATTCATTCGCTTCCTCAACCACAATGCCTACACTGTGGTGGCCATTGAGTCCATTAACTTTTGCCCTGCAGCAGGCATTGTATGTTTTTAAATTGAATAATCGTTCTTGAAATAAGATTTAATATGCAATTTCCTTTTTAGGCTTGGAATGCCATGGCCACGAATGTTCTGCAAGTGGCCACAATTAACAGCGTAGGCGACTTCATCCTTTTCTTGGGAAAGGTTGTGGTGGCTGCCCTCTGCGGCTTGATTGGTATAATTATGCTCAAGGACATGCCCGGTCTGAACTTCTACATGGCCCCTGTCATACTCATTATAATATTCTCTTTCTTCATTGCTCACATAATTCTCTCGTTGTTTGAGGTAATTTTTACCTTAATTGCATGTATTTCCTAAGAATAATAACAATGCTCTCCTAACAGATGGTGGTCGACACTCTCTTCCTGTGCGTCTGCGAGGACAAAACCATCAATGGTCGTTCGGGACGATGGGCCCAGAGTAATCTTGCCAAGCTGGTGGGCGAGGAACCGTTGCAGCCCGGCGAGGAGCCGCCCATTCAGGTCGTAGAGATGATGCCCATCAATAAGCAGCCATTTAGTATTACTCGACTCCCCCCATCCGATCCCGAGGTGGCCCCGATGTCGCCAGAATAGCTCTAAGAGGCGCAGCTATACCCGAAACTCAACGCACATCTCATTCTAGGATGTTAATATTTATATATATACATAACCATAACTCCGTCGCGACGTACAAAGCAGATCAGACCAGTAATACCTTGTAATCTTGTCTATGTATTTATATTCAAACTTAGGATGCACAGTTTGTAAAAGTATTTATAAAGATTGTAATCGTTTTTTGAATCTAAATGTATTCTGAGGTGTTTTAAACCTTTTTCACACGTCTCGCGGCCTTTGCTTTCTTCTGTTCGATTACCTCCTTGACAGCCTTCAGTTGTTTATCCTTAATCTTCTTGGTCAGCGCAGCCTTGGGTGTTTTCTTGTCGCTGTCCTCCTTCTTTTTCTTGGCTATCGCGGCCAGGATCTTTGCCGTCTCGATGGGATCATCGTCCTCGAAGAGTTCCTCGTTTTCTATACCATCGTAGGCCTGCACAGGTCGCGTGGCCTCGTGCTTGACCTTCTGCTCCACTCGATTCACATACTTGTCCTTGGCTGCCTTCTTCAGTTGTTGTCTCTGCTTGGCTGGACTCACGTAGTCGGGATTCTCCCAGATGGTCTTACCGGTGAACGACCCGTCGAATATTTTTACGGGATTCATCACGTAGCGCGGCCCCACCTCGGACAGGCCACCATCCTCAGAGAGAATCTGGAAGTTCCGGAACCAGATGCGGTTGTCCAGGTAGGTGAAGGTGAACACATGATCGACGAAGGGCTGGCTCTTGGGATGATGGTTGGGCACTGAGTAAGTCTGCACGAAAAGCTCCTTGAGCAACTTCAGATGCGGCAGCTCGTCAAACTTCGAGTCAAAGGAGAGCAGAGGCCGCGATCCGCGCAAACAATTTCCAGTCATCTTCAGCTCGGCCATTGTGTGAATGTTCTCGATGAGGAACTTTGCGGACGGTCCTGTGGCTCCCGTTGTGTTGGACACCCACATGTACAGGTCCCTCTTGCGTCGGCCCTCGAAGAGCATGGCCTTGTTGCAATGCTTCATTTCGCACATTTCATTGACTACCGACAGTGTCTTGGAGCGTTCCATCTTGGACTCGGGGCGGTGGTGTGGCATCAGGGTTTTGATGTCCCGCATGAGATGTCTGTCTCGGTGGCTAATGCCACGGGCGGCAAAGACCAGGACGCGCTGCTTATTCACCCATTTCTCCTGTAATAATAAATACAGTTTATGGTTAGTAACTTAAGGTTTTCATGACTTAAGCAGTGCTTACCTTCTTGGGTACGGCCTCGTCTGAGGGCCGCTGGGTGGGCAGCGGTGGGTTCTCGTCGAGCGGCACAATCTCCAGCTGCTGCACCTTCTGCTTCTTGTGGAATTTGCGACCCATTTGCTTGGTTTAATTAATTAAAACAACTTGGAATAAAAAGCAAAAGCGAAACAACGTGGAGTTCAAACGAAAACAACCAGGGGTGGACACTTAAACAAAACCAGGGTGTCAACAGCACGTGCTAGAGAGTAATATTATGTAGCCCTGGATTCTCTGAATATTTAGCCCTGGAATTTAAATATTTTAATGCAATAATTTTGAAATGCAAATTAAATTAAACTGTCCTTTTTTATTTAAGGAAATTTATTATATTAAACTTTGCAAATAACAATTTCTTTTCAATGTTTTATTCTTAAATAATTAGGATTTCGCTGCGATTAAGTATATAAACGACATTTGGCCAAATTATGATCTCCAGAACACCTCAAGGATGCGGACATTTGGGTCCTTAAATCGGCATTTATATATCCTAATTTATGGACAAATCAAAATTTAAAATAACCATATCTTGGCCAAAACAGCCTTAATTTTAATTCGGAAAGCTTTTCTGTGTTAGTTTTTATTTGGATAATTAATCTGCATATTGAGTTTAGAATATTAGAAAAATAATTTTTTTAATTAATTTTTGAAAATTTTAATGATGTAACCCCTTATGAAATTTTTAAAAATTGGCCAAAATTTTTTTTTTTATTTTGCTTAATATTTTATCATTAAATAATTAAGATTTTAGCGGCGATTCCGAATATAAACGGCATTTGGCTGTCATTCCATTTTTGGCCAAATTATGCTCTTCAGAAGACATCAAATGCGGATTTTTGGGTCCTTAAATCGGCATTTTTATATCCTAATTTTTGGTCAAATCATTTTTAAGGCAATATTTTATTATTAAATAATTAAGATTTTAGCGGCGATTCCGAATATAAACGGCATTTGATTGTCATTCTATTTTTGGCCAAATAATGCTCTTCAGAAGACATCAAATGCGGATTTTTGGGTCCTTAAATCGGCATTTTTATATCCTAATTTTTGTTCAAATCATTTTTTAGGCAATATTTTATTATTAAATAATTAAAGTTTTAGCGGCGATTCCGAATATAAACGGCATTTGATTGTCATTCTATTTTGGGCCAAATAATGCTCTTCAGAAGACATCAAATGCGGATTTTCGGGTCCTACAAAAATAAAAATTACCATAACTTGGCCAAAACAGCCTTAATTTTAAATCGGAAAGCAGTTATATGTTAGTTTTTATTTGATTTATTAATCTGCATTTCAAATTTAGGAATTAACCAAAATAAATTTTTTGTCAATTTTTGACAATTTTAATGATGTAACCCCTTATCATTTTTTCAAAAATCGAGCAAAATTTTTTTTCTTTGTTTTTCCCATATTTAATTTCTAAATAATTAAGAATTTAACAGCAAATCGGACAGTATACTGCATTTGGTTGTCATTCCATTTTTGGCCAAATTATGCTCTTCAGAAGACATCAAATGCGGATTTTTGGGTCCTTAA
>VNKC01000888.1:0-24601 GCA_008042775.1 Drosophila pectinifera
TATATATAACTATATATAATTATATTATTGCCGATTTTGGCAAAGTGCTTTGTGGTTGCACTTTAGATGAATTTATATATATATATATATATATAATTGCTAATTTTATTGGAAAACTTAAGGTCGTACTTATCTTTATGAATCCGCGGTGGGGCGCTGGAACTGTTGATCGGGATTCGATCCGGCTCGAAGGACCATGTAATGTAGGGGGCGGATTGAAAGCCGATGGTCGTCTTTGGCCTTGGAAATTGGAACTCCAAAATGCTGGAATCCCTCGTAGATTAAGTTGCACACAAAAAAATACACGGCGTCGATTTAGTTAGAAATAGGTGCTTCACTGCACTTTATTAACTTCACTTCAATGTCGCTTAATCGTAACTAAAAACTACACTACAAACTAACAAGCTTAGGGAGCGCGGAGCGGAGAGCTTCCGCGGTCGGTGTAGGTGGGAAGAGGGAGAGAACGAAGAGAGAAGCCCCACACTATCGGCCCTCCTGGCGTGAACAAAAGCCATTGTTACAACTTTAATGAAAAGAGGACACTGCATATATATATTAGATTAACATGTCACTTATTTGATTTGAATTAAAATTAGTTATGTGTTTCTTTGTTATTAGTTTACTAATTTATGGAGTGATTTCTTTAATTTGGTGTTATTTTTAACATTATATTATATTATGTTATATTATATATTATATTATTATATTATTATTATTATTTGGGTTGGTAGCTAATTCCAAATCTGACAGCACACACTAAAAGTGACCCAGCTAATCGAATTCAAATGTTTTAATGATTTTTGATCTACGAAACGTTAAATTCTCAATTTGATAAATTTTATGTGTTATGGTTCTGATGTCATTTTGATCTTAAGCAGCTATAGGTATTTATTTATTATTTATTGCGTCAAACCGAGAACGAAAAGAATAAAAATACGTCTGCTCAATTTTAACAATTAACTTATATTGAAACGTCAAGGAAACGAAGGTTGGGGAAGACTCTGCTTCAACAAGGAGACATGAAATCAAAAGAGTTTTCAGGAATAGAAATGGCGTTTTTATGAACCAGAGTTTCGAAAGCTGATCAAGTTTTTAATCTCCGAATCTATGCCGCCGAATTTTGCAATGTCAAATACGGAAGTCGAGCTCTACTTGGCTTTACAGAAGCTAAGCCAGGAGTCTCGGTGTTGCTTCCTGTTTTCAAGGCCGATAAAATCTAAATGTTGTTGTCTTAGTCACTATGGATAATTCTTTCATATTTATCACTGTTATCTATCTCTTCTATCTGTTCTTGCAAATGATTTGCCTTATGTAAAATGGTTTTAACTCGGTTTTGGTCTTTGGCTTAAAGCTCTTCCAGAACAAAATGATTTTTAAAATTTTCTGGGATCAGGATCAATTAAATATAAGTTGCATCCAAATAAATATCGAGTCACATAGTATCTCAGGTGGTAGCATGTCGATTGGCGGCCCGCTTATCTTCTTTTTTTCTAATTATACTCAAAATTATAAAAAACTTAACGAATGTTAATAAATGAAGACAAATTTTTCTACATGTTGCGCAACACCAAGAACAGATAAATGCTGCTAGGTGCATGTGGGACAAGACCTATTTTAGCTGCACAAACAAATATAGATGTTCCAGAAGTATAGCATACTCAGAACTTTTTTTAATAACTCCCATGTTAAATCCGAATATCACGACCATAGGTTAGTAATGCGTTTTTAATAGTTTTTGAGGGCGGTGGTTTTCTGTTTTTGAAACCACTTACTTTGATAAGTGGTAGGTTCACTTTACTTGCAAAATCGGCGAATGTCGAGTCCCGCAAAATCAGAAGAATTTTTTGTACATTTTGATTTAATTTACTTGCTTAGCTTTTCTTCTTTTTATTCAATTACTACATTTCATTTCAGTTCTGAGAAAGTTTTGTAATGCAATTAATTATTTATTAAGCTTTTCTTCTTTTTATAAAAAATACTCGATCGAACGCAGTCAACGAATAAAAGCTTTTTATACAAAAAGCGCATTCTGATTAGCTATTTACTATGACAATCACCGCCAAATTTCAGCTGTAATGCCTAATAACTCCCAAAATGATCTAAATTTAGATTAGATTAATTTTCAGAGAACGTCAGCCTATTCATTTGTTTAGTCTATTTACTGTACTATAGCTTAGTTTTTATTCTCGGGGCGAAAGTGGTCGTGGCCAACTTTTGAAACAAACTTGATAAATTTTATTCTTAACTAAATTTCTTTTCCTAGTCAATTGAAATTTAAAGTTCAAATAAAACAGTTCTTCAAAAATTCAAAAATTCGTGTAATTTTATTTAATTATTAAGAATAACATTAACTAGCGCCCAAACAGGACCCGACTAGGGAATCAATCTGCAAAAAAGATAGTAATTTCGCGATAACTGCAAAATCGACTTTTTAATAACGTATTGCTTATCGGTGGACTGTAAGGAGCCGTTTTTAAGAATCTCAGTGAGTTCAAGGTATCTAAACAGGATGAATTCCGGATCGCCTGTTAGAGAAGTCATGTCAACCAATTTTCTGTAAGTCTCAAAATAAATTAAAACTCAAACCATCCACAAAAGGAATACAAAATATTAAAAAAAAGAAAAATTTAAGTTATATAAAAATGTATACAACCAAAAGTGAAAAAATCAAAATAAATCACTGACAAATAGTAATAAAATCTTATTATTACAAATCAGCGACTCTCAAGAAAATAAAGAATAAAAGAAAAAGTCCAGTCCCTGGATCTAACAAAATATAAATAAATAACACATACGAATATTTTATTTTAACTAACAATAAATATTTTTCATTATTATCAATTTGATTACTAGCCAACAAGTCTTTGCAACTTTAATTAACTATTTTGCTCAATTATTTTAGACACTGCCCGTCGATTTGGACAGGGTCATGACAGGATTTGGGGTTTATTAGCAACTTTTCTTCAACCGAACCGATAGGACAGCTGGTCTCCGGGACAACTGCATCCCGCCATCGAATATTAGGACCAATCTGGAGGTACAGATAGATACAGCTAACCCTCCTATAAATGCCACCTCCTTATTCCTACCTTCGAGACGCTCACACACGCATAACATAAATATTCTGTGGATGCACTGGCCAGCCCCTGACCATATCCTGGGTGGAAACTCCATTCACAACTAATTAGTAGTAACTTTTATGCGCGAATTTAAATAATTGTGTTAATTAATTTTCACTTTCTATAATTGTAATACATTAATACAAAACTATGAACCAATATTAAATATTCAATAATATGCCATCAGTCCCCCTCCTCATCCCCCAGCTTCTCAAGCCCAACCGTTGTCGTTAAGTATTCGATACCGAACATTAATGGAGATTTAGCCTATTAGGTAACAATCAAATTCAGTAGTCCTTGATTTAAGAAATGGTATATAAAATGGTATATATACCTAGGAAAAATCCCAAATTATTTAATGTTGTTTTGATATCTCTATCGGAAATAATAAAACCTACTAGTTCTACCCTTCTTTTTTTGAAAAAATTCATATTTGTCAAATTGTCAATTTCTCAAATACTGTTGCAAGACTTTTGGCGTGGGTTTCATCATCTTTACCAAAAATAATTATTTTATCAATATAAATATAACAAATTTCACCGATATGGGCTCGTAAGTGCTCTTTGAAAAATGGCCGAAACATTTTTTAAACCAAATGGAGGCATGTGATCCATTACAGAAGGATTATTAAAGATTAAGCAAAGCTAGCCGAACCACTTGTCTTATTGTTACGAGGGGAAGATGAAATTTTTAAAGCTATGTCAAGAAAAAACCAATCTACGTCAGATCCAAATCAATAGATGCATTAAAAAAATTAAAAGTTGCCCTTGTTTCCAACGAAGAAATTTTACGAATTCCAAAAAGATTTTCAACTCAATACAGACGTATCTAATTACGCACTAGGCGCAGTTCTTGTTAAAAATAACAAGCCGATAGCATTCAGTTTACGAACACTTTCTAAGCAGGAGAAATTACGCAACTAACGAAAAGGAAATGTTAGCCGTAATTTGAGCATTATAATCTGTCAGAAATAATTTGTATGGAGAAAAAAATTTTACCGATCATCACCGCGAGAATAAAACGCTGGAACGCTTTTGGATGAATACAATTGTAGATTGACTTACCAACCATGGAGAGCGAGATTCATTATCAAGGATTCCACATATAAATTTCGGAACAACCCAGCATAGTGGTGACAGTTCCGCAGAAAATATAAAAATAAATTCAGTATCTCATTTGCCACATTTTACAGTAACGAAATATATAAAAATGTTAAAAAAATGTTTACTAAAGAAATATTTTAACCCAAAAGTCGAATTAATTTATTCCAGCTTGATTCTTATAAATTTGTCTACAACCAATAGATACGTTGAAATAACAAATTACACGGATACACCTGAGAATTAAATTTTTCATAAAAAAACTTCATATCAAAACTTTTAAGCACTGGAGTTTTTCCAATTTCCTCAATCAATTTTCCACCATACCGAAACAGAATTAAAAACAAACAACCCTATATCACGCCCTACACCATGAGATCACACAAATATTTGACACATTTTACAATTAATTTTAATAAGTGTCCGAAAAGATCTTCAACTGGCCTTGATCGTGTTGGAAATATGTGGCTGGAAGTCACGCCAATTTAATTATGCTAGAGCAAACTCTGAATAAAACTATTTCAATCAGCAATATATAAGTAATCATAAAAAAACAATTTTAAGAGAAAAATAATAAAATAACAAAAGTAACCAATGATTTAACAAGCCCCATAAAAAGGATAATTAAGATATGCCATACAATTGGCCAGATTAAACATAATTAACTCAGTCCTGTTAATTAATATATAATTTATCAAAATAAACAACACTTTCATTGTTTATATATGCCACCTCTTTCAATAGATGAATTTACAAACGTCGACAAATTTACTAGAGTGCTGTAAATTCTGCTGTAATATTTACCATATTAAATTTCGAATATTTTAAAAATTTGAATACGATAACATTATTGTAAAACAATTTAAATAAACAATTCTATAATCCATATACCTAATACGAAACATTTGTCTTCGATGAAACAATTGATGGAATAAAAGATAAATGCTAAACATTTTTAAACATAAAAACACGATGGCATAATAGTAATCAACGACAGTGGAGTGAAATAACACTAAAAGTCGGCTAGATACAAAAGTCAGAAATATGGAAATAATTAAATTGAAAACGGTCCAACCCGTTATTCAAATAACCCCAACTGAAACCTCGAAACTCACTCTAGTGGATCCAAATATCGTCCATAACATTAGTTCGCCTTACAATCATAATAATATCCATAGTATTCATATGCAAGAAAATACCCTACAAATTAAAATCATAAAAATAGTCTTTCCAACACCCCATTGCTCACTAAGCTGCCGCCTCCACTGCCACCCGCTACCGTCTGCGCTGCCGCCGCTACTCTAAATGTCAGTTCTTTATAATTTTACAAATTCGTTAAAATTGATTTTATCCGTAAGAAGTTCAAATTTAACTTATATAATATATACTTTATGAGGTTGCAGAGTCTCCCTCAATATGTTACATTTATTCTCGATTTGCACTAAGTTAAAATACCCTTGTACCCTATGAGAACCGGATATAAACAAATTTTACAACATTATGTATAGTTGAATATATGTAGTTATGATTTTAATTATTTGGCACAGAGCGCTCAGTGTGTTGCGGACTTCCCTCAGCTTAGTTTGCATTTGTAAACATTGGTCTTTTCATTTATGTTTGCCAAATATATTTAAATGACGTTTAAATAGGACTTTTGGTTATACCCGGAATGAAGCAACACACAAAGAAACACACAAAACTTTTGGTATAGGGTATCTCACAGTCGACTACAGCTTTCTTATTTGTTTTTTGTATTCTTTGCATGCTTTATTGTATAGTTAGTGGGACGAGAAGATGTCCTTCAGGATTAATTGTTGACTCCTAGCTACAACGAGATAAACACAATGTTGTTGGCCTGTCGATAGTCCTAAGTATAATTGCTTCTATCAATTCACTTAAAATAAGTAAATACACGATTGCACTCAATAACGCAAAATCACTAAATTAACCACAAGACACTCAAAAAATAATAAAAAATAGAAAAGCTACTGTCGAGTGTTATTGACTGGACCTGGTACTCAAATCATTGCGAGTAAAATTGACATGACTAATTCACTTTATCTAATTCTGAAATGACGACAAGTGTTGCTATATGTTAAGCAACACCGAAATAAGACAAATGTAACTTCCATATTGAGTAACACCGAAGTTAGACAAATGTTGCTCCATGTAGCGCAACACCAAAATAGGAAAAATGTTGCTAGGTACATGCTGAGCAACACCCATTAATTCGATTCGGTCCAGGAATCTAAGTGTGGTCCAGGACTCTAAGTGCTCTAACTGCGCTTTTGCAAAATAAATTTGCTACCAATCTCGGTGAAGTTCATCGAATTTTATTTAACTACCTTATTAAGCTTTGCTCCTTTTGGTTCAATTCATATCTATTATAAAGACGCCGCAAAACTCGATTGATCACAATCAACAAATGAAAACTTTTATAAGAATGCTATTCCTTTCACACACACTTGTTTTCTGCAACCTTATTCCACTAAAAATGCGCATGCTTATTGCCAAAATTTTTGAAGCTATTTATGTTACAATCACCTCCAAATATGTTATATCGGATATGTCCTAAAGTCAGAATGACAGGTTAATGTTACTTTTGCCATAATCCTAAATATTTATATATTAATATGTTGAGTCCAATAAATAAAGAAAAAATTTTATTTGGACTTTTGGTCCGTTTAGAACTTCATTAATCAGATTGTTGTTTAGAACTGATTGTATGTTACAGATTTTTCTTAAATGAAACCTTCGCTTCTTTTTTTTTATGTTTAAGTATTGGTGTACTGGATGACATGATCGCGCAGCGATCTCAAGTGCATGTCATAGCGCTTCCCAATAGATTTCGTGAAATTGTTTATTTCTTGATCCAAGCTTCTTGGATTTGGGTTTCTGTTTTATGGAACGCGCGAGAGTCTAAAGTGTCAGATCAGCGAATTTATTTGGAGACAAGAGTTTACAATTGAGATTTGCTGATGGATACGTTACTATATATATATTATATATTTTATATAATATGTGTGCTATAATATACTTATACACTAGTAACTTCTGTTTGTTTTCTTTACAGGACAAATTGGAGAACTAACCCAATGAAGCCTATATTATATACAGAGCTAGAAATAGATTTTTATAATGGATGCTATATTCAACCCAATTTAGATATAATGCAAAACGATTTTAACAATGCTGTTCTTTGTTGTACAGAAATAAACTATTTTGTTTCAACGTGGGGTAAGCAAGCTAAGACTCAGGAGCGAAAAGATAGACGTATAACTGTTGGTAAATATTGCATTTATAATTTATTAAAAATATATGATAATTTAATTTATTAACTTAAAGATGAAAATAAATACGAAAGAAGTTATTTCCGGTATGTTGTCGAACATAAGGACGTAATTCGTGCAGTTCAGAATTTGGCGAATGGACTTCTTAGCTATAAATCAGATATGGAAGAATTTCAGCGCGATATGTTTGAGAAGTATAAATACTTATGGTCTGAAGATCGCGAAGAAATTATAAATGCTTTTGTCGTTACAAATCCACTGACAGTGGATATAAGAGATATGTTTTTACATTATGATATTATAACGCAAAAGCTTGAATCTATGAGCCCAAGACGAATTATTGGTCCCATTGAGGTCCGCATGGGAAATACAATTGAAAAACTGGTTTCAGAATCGAAAAAATGGAAAGTTCTTTTGGGTCAATTGCTTAGTGTGCAATACAAAAAGCAGCTTGATGAAATGATAGAATTTATTACAGAGCAGAATAACATATTGGAAAAACCTATCAATGATTTGGATGATGTGCGCCAAGCAATGGTGGTTTTGGAAAAAGTTAGAGACAATTATATCGAGTAAGTTAGTTATGCGATTTTAATGTGAGTTTTAATTTATTATTTACATTTTTCTTACATGGGTTAGCCCAAACTCCATTCAGTTTCACTCAGTTGTTCGATCGCGTCGATAAATATTCAGTCAAACCCCTAATACATTTGGTACACAATCTTCTGACTAAAATTATAATATTATTATAATATATTGCTCTAATTCGAAACTACGGCTTAGGACTTGGATAATCATTTATGTTGAGTGCGAGCAAGTTGGAGATAGTTGCACTTTATTGTATAATAATTCTATTGTCTATCATTCGATGGTACGACAATTTTCAGAGGACGTCCACATCAATTTTCTGAAAATATAATTTCTCCTTAACGAATTCTACGCTATATATTTTTTATATAACTTTCACGGAAGTTTCAATGATATTTCTTATTTGAAAAACTAGTAATAATTAATAATATATATTCAAAATGTCAGATATATAAAAAATGTATACAATTTTCTTAATTTACAAAATGATTATATAAAATTATTTTCTGCCCCAATATGTTGTCAAACATAAGGACGTAATTCATGCAATTCAAAATTTAGGGAATGGACTGTCAAGGCAAAGAAAATATTTTTTATAAATATTTAATTTTGTTTTTATATGGCACAATACATGGAAATGACTTAATGCTTAATGATTTTAATTTTTTAAATACAAATATATTTTAAATTTGTTGTGAAATAGATAAAATAGAATATGTCGCCACTCGAATACACCTAAATAATATGCCAGTAAGATGCCAGGTGAATGCATACAATTTTTCCACTGCTCTTTATAAAATTGTCTCGATGTTTGTTTTTTAAATGTGATGCCAGGCTTCTTGAGTTACTGCTTGTTTTAAAAGTTTTTTTTCACAGAGTTTGGACTTAGCTGTGCCACTGTCACTGTCATTAGATTTTACACAAATTAAATTAAATTAATTAAATTAAATTAAAAATACACAAAAGTTACCAATGCAAAAATATTATAAAATATCATTAAAAAAATCAAATTTTCGATATACAGGCAAAATTAATATGACGATTTAAAGCTCTTATGGTATCTGATATAGAACAGTGAAAATATGTATAAAATTATGCATATATAATGTATCGCTTTATAAATAACATATAATTTATGAAATATTTATTTTCGATACATGGACATGGAATAGTTTTATTATTTTAAATATTTAATAAAATACTTCTAAATTTTATATTGATTCCATTTTTGTGATTTTTAATGTCATTAAAAATTCAATAGAACTAATATATAACTGGAAAACAACATTTTAAAACAATGTATAACATGGCTAGGTAAATAATTACGGAAGTTAAGGTCGTGGAATGATTTTTTTCTTAATCAAACTAAAATTTTTAACAATTGTTCAAAAATTTCAGCCTATGTAAAGTGGAACTGAACGACATATGAAGTCAAGCGCAACGTCAAGACACGTTCAAAGCGATTGCTCTCCAACTATAAACTTATAAAGCTTTTCCTTGAAACGATTTATATGAAGTCGGTGCCCACGATAGCTTAAAAAATTCTGTTTGAAATTATACAAACTTCATCAATATATATTTAACTACCAGCCTCCCTTTTATATTTTGTTTCCCTTGAATTGAATTTGAATTTTTAAGGTCAGAAACTTGTACCCTAACCGACAGTAAAAAATATCAAATTTTTGTTAAAAATATACTTCCAAACAACTAATTTTTCAATGAATTTCTTTTGTTTTCTGATTTGTAGTATCATGTATTTCCGAGGAGTCTACGATTTGTAATCTGGTACACCGTAAGGGATACAATTCTTAAGATGGCCTGCCTAAAGAGGCCAATTCATAAATATACTTCAAAAGTTACTAAATAGTGTGATAATAAAAGTATTTAAAAGTTATTTAGTAAATGTTAAAAAAGTGTACAAGTAATTGCCACAAAAAAATACATTAGAATTTTGTTAAATGCACAAAGCTTCCGATACCTGTAATTGTAATTACTCACAATTTGCACCATGAGCAAATCAAGCCTAATCTTGTGTCCTTAAACTAGGAAAGCTTGATTCTTTTGGATCTTCAAAGTGTCAAGTCGGTTTATTCGCATACCAGACTGTGTGCTTATGTATTGTGCCTTCTGCAATCCCCTTTTAAAATAGCTTACCTTACCTTAGAAACCTCCCATTTCCACAAAAAAGATAGCAAAACGGATGCTAGCATCTACAGAGGAATCTCTAAGTTGTCAACCATCCCACAACTTTTGCAAACGTAATTGCACCCCAGTTGCAGCACTTTGTAAATCATTAATATCTCATTGCTAACATAAATTTATTAGACGAAGATCAGCGACAGCTACCCATTTGGAGTTCATTTTTGTATTGTTAACAGCTTCAAAAAAATTTGCAGATAGCTATGATTTATACTGATTTTAGTAAAGTTAAGTTAACCATTCTCTTCTTAGGACTAACTGACTAACTCTAAAGTTCTCATATAGTGTAAGGACGGCTTTCGCCGCCTCCTCCTTTCTTAAAAAGTTAATTGACGCCCTACCAACTACGATACTATAAACTATAACTGTTTTGTGGAAGCAATTTGCTAGCCGGCACTGAAAATAGTGTCGAAATTCTGACATGAATGGTGATAAATATTCCCTCATACACAGGACGACAACATGTAAGTGGGAGTTGGCATGCGCGAACGGGATCTCTGAGAGATGATCTCCCCAACTATGACCCCCGTGGTTTCTACTAACTTAATACTACAGCCATCTCTTATCGGCTACTCTATCCGCGTCCTGTAGGTCTTTCCACTATTGCTACGTGGTCAGCAAATTTGAAAGCAGTGGTTCCTTTCTCCAAGTATAAACGATGGACTCCTTTGTAATTAGTGTTACACAGGAGAGGTCTTAGAACGGAGCCGTCACTCGTCTCTTACAGCAGTATCCTTGTCTGGTAGTATCTGATTATAGTGTTTAGCAGGTATCCTGAAATATCACGCTCCTTAGCGCCTTCAAGGTCCTCTCTCAGTTGGCCAAGTTGAAAGCGTTGCGTTTGGTTACGGTGGCCACTACAATACTTCCTGCTTACCCTTGGGGTTAAGATTACGTTCACGTCGATCGCCTTTTCCGGCGATTGCATAAGCCACCAACAACCTCTATTGCCACATTAAGGTGTGAGGACATGACACCCTATCGTGATCAGAAGACCGATTGGCCTGTAGGATGACAGCTCGCCTGGTAGTTAATCTGATTTGCTCAACAACCCCAACTGAGAAGAGAACAAACAATCTTCTGATTGTGTATGTAGCGGGCTGCTCTGCACTGATTCAAATCAAGCTGAATCACTTCTATTCATCAGGCTTGTAGCGCCGGTTATAGGGCAAATGGATCAACCAGCGTCTTGGTGAGGATATGAGCTACTACTGTCTTTAGGTTCCCCCCATCTTTGCAACACTAGTAGTTTTGAGTGGAGAACCTTCTTAATGCTCTGGTTCAGGTTTTTTAGCTGGCCGTCGTCGCTATGTCTCCCTTTAACCCTCCACTTTGACTTTGCCTGTTTCCAGCACTTTTCAATCTGCTCCTCTGGGTGTATATCAGCTGCCGGTTCGTCGGATTCGGCATTCTTGCTCTTCCTTTACAAGTACATTAGACCTATCTGATTGTTCTTTGTGATAAGCTCTCGCTTTTGTGAGCGTCGTCCTTCTTTGGTCTGAGGCTGTCGAGTATTGCTCATCATCCGAAGCAGTCACGATGGCATTGCTTTTATATATTATATGTATCCATCTGTCATATATTTAATTTTTACCCTAATGCCAGGTGTTGCAGTTTGTAGCCGCAAAACTGGAACAGACGCAACTTGGGTTTTTAAGAGAGTGCCCTTTTGAGGCGTCCATCGATTGTGATGGATTTTTCCATGACCTTCCCTGTGGAAGATATTTAAATATATAATCTTCAATGCCGGTCTACCACCTGAAGTGTGGGGACAACCGTTTTGCCAAGGAACTTTAGCATTAGTGGCAGGTGACGACCTGGGCCAGCGGCTAAATCGCAGCTGACGGGTGCAGTTAATCTCGAATTGCAACGGGAGGTATCTGGTCGAGATGAGCTGGCCGAAAGAGTCTGAACGAATGTGCCACTCTTAAGCGTCAGCAGAAGAAGAGATGGAAGACATTTAGTTCCTTGGAGGACATGACATGCTTCCGGTAAGGGCAAGACATTTGTCAGCTTGTTAATTATGGCAATAGTTCGGTCAATATCCCAAAATGCACTTACTGCTGCATCTTGTGGCGTTGCTGCCACATTGTTGGAAGTCCGTCGAACTTCACATTCCGCTTTAAAGCTATGATTACATATCCTCTTAGTTGACATGTCATCGATTTCAGAGACATGTCAAAAATGTTGAGTGTTAGTTCATCTCAGAAGCGATCCTTGAAATTACGACACCAGTATTTATCAGCTCAAGAATCTTTCAATACGAGCTGTGCTAAAATAGGTTTCAAATTGTCAAATGGGCCTTCATATTGTAAGCCGTGATATAAATGAGACGGTTTTGCGCCTTGAGTGTAAGTTGAAAAAGTCTGAAAATAATGGTTCCGGACAAAAGCTGTTGCATCTAGCCATGTCTGATTTTTTAGAATAGACTACGAAAAAATTAGTTATAAAACTATCGAGAGTGTTTTCTCTATCCGGGCAACTACTAAACAAGCGTCGTACTTGCTTGTTAAGCGCAAGTCTTTTAAATTATTATTTTGTTCATTAATTGCAGTTTGATCTGTGCAGCCTGACATCATCTTAAACGTCTTCTGTACTCCAACATAATTAAAAAGCTTTTGCTATAAAAAGAGAATGGAAAAAATAGATAAACTAATTTACACTGCAAAATATTATAGATACAAAACGTGTACATACATAAATATTTATAATAGTGTCGGTAGATTCAATGTTTGCATATGATATTGATATGATATCATAAACTTAATACTGATTATTTTTTCAGCAAATTTTTGTCCTCTTTTGCTTCTCTAACTTATAAGATAGATTTAGCATGAAGGAGAAAAAAAATTATGTAGAGACTAAGATTTTTGTTGTAATACTTATAATAGCCATTGCTGGTAAACTTTGGTTTGTATATACCTTAACTAATTATCAACTTATTTTATATAGAATGGACTTAAGTCTGCAGTTGATTACCGATACCTATGCCCTTTTCTCGCAATTTAATATATATGTGCCACAAGAAGACTATGACAAAGTTGAAGGACTTCAACTAATGTTTAATAAAATGCTGGAAAATGTAAGTCATAAATCCAACAAAAATTCTTTTTTAACAACATATTTACAGGCTAAAAAGACCTCTGATCGTATATCAGAAATGGAGGAACCTCTTTTGAGAGAACTAAATGATGGTATTGCTACTTTTGTTCAAGAGTTTGAAGAATTTAATCGTGATTTTGAGGCGAATGGTCCAATGGTGGAAGGCATTTCGGCCAAAGAAGCAAGTGATCGAGTCTTTCTATTTCAAAACAGGTTTGATGAGCTTTGGAGAAAATATGAAATGTATAGTAGTGGGGAAAAGCTTTTTGGTTTGCCAATTACCGACTACCCATTGCTGCATCAGCGTAAGCGAGAGTTTAATTATCTTAACAGACTATATTCTTTGTATATTCAAGTCTTAAAAACTATATCTGACTATTATGACATGCCTTGGGGTGATGTAAATATAGAAAAAATCAGTGCAGAGTTGGCAGATTTTCAGCTTCGTTGCAGAAAGCTACCCAAGGGTATGCAATCTTGGCCAGCCTTTATAGATCTTAAAACAAAGATTGACGATTTTAATGAAACATGTCCTTTGCTTGAGCTTATGACGAACAAAGCTATGAAAGAACGACATTGGATTCGCCTGAATGCCCTTTTTAAAACTGATTTTGATCCGACAAGTTCCAAGTTCACTTTGGGAAAATTACTTGAAGCACCAATACTAAAGTTTAAAGAAGATGTTGAGGATATATGCGTGGGTGCCAGCAAGGAATTGGATATTGAAGCCAAGCTGAAGCAAATTATTTCAGACTGGGGCTTAGTAAATTTACAATTAGGGCAGTTCAAAAATAGAGGAGATCTTGTTCTTAAGGGAGGCGAGACATTGGAAATAATAGCATCATTAGAAGATAGTTTAATGGTAATGAATTCTTTGGCATCAAATAGATATAATGCTCCTTTTAAAAAGGAAATACAACTTTGGTTATCAAAGTTAGTAAACACTGGAGAAGTTTTAGAAAAGTGGCTTATGGTTCAAAATCTTTGGATTTATTTGGAAGCTGTTTTCGTCGGTGGGGATATTTCTAAGCAGCTACCTATGGAGGCCAAACGCTTTACGAATATTGATAAAAGTTATGTCAAAATTATGATGCGTGCCCGAGAAATACCGAATGCAGTTGAATGCTGTACTGGAGATGAAACTCTTGCCACAAATTTAACTTGGCTATTGGATCAACTTGAGACTTGTCAAAAGAGCTTAACAGGATATTTAGAATCAAAGCGTTTAGTTTTTCCTCGATTCTTTTTTGTTTCTGATCCAGTTTTACTGGAAATACTTGGGCAGGCCTCAGATCCAGCATCTATTCAGCCACATCTTTTAAGTATTTTTGACGCTATTGCAACTGTGGACTTTCAGGAAAAAACCGTTGACATCATAGAAGCTATGAATTCAATGAATAAGGAAAAAGTAAAGTTTGAAAATACGGTACAGTGCTTAGGAAGTGTAGAAATCTGGCTAGGCCGTTTGTTAAAGGAAATGCAAGATACAATGCGAACCATACTTGCTGTAATGTCTGTAAGCTTAAATGACCCCGAGTTTAATTTTGCTGAAGAGTTCCCAAGTTTTTGTGGACAAGCTGGAGTTGTTGGGGTACAACTTCTTTGGACAAAAGACTCTGAATATGCTCTACGAAAATGTCGAACTGATAAAACAATTATGAAACGCACAAATAATAAATTTTTAGTTCTTCTTAACTTTTTTATTGATTTGACAGTAAAGGATCTGACGTCACTCGATCGAATAAGATTCGAGACAATGGTAACCATTCATGTACATCAGCGGGATATTTTTGACGATTTATGCACACAGCGTATTAAATCGGCGGGTGACTTTGAATGGCAAAAGCAAGCTCGCT
The DNA here is from genome assembly GCA_008042775.1 of Drosophila pectinifera. Classification (NCBI taxonomy): domain Eukaryota; kingdom Metazoa; phylum Arthropoda; class Insecta; order Diptera; family Drosophilidae; genus Drosophila; species Drosophila pectinifera. The sequence continues at coordinate 15,255 of VNKC01000888.1, forward strand.
TTTATTATAATGAAGATAATGATGATGTCATTGTTGGTATTACAGATGTCAATTTTATATATCAGAATGAGTATCTTGGCGTAACAGAACGATTGGCTATCACTCCACTTACCGATCGGTGCTACATAACCCTAGCACAGGCTGTTGGAATGTGTATGGGAGGTGCGCCGGCTGGTCCTGCTGGAACTGGTAAGACTGAAACAACAAAGGATATGGGTAGAGCATTGGGGAAATTAGTAGTCGTCTTTAACTGCTCGGACCAAATGGATTTCCGTGGTTTGGGCCGAATTTACAAGGGGCTTGCACAGTCCGGCTCGTGGGGATGCTTTGATGAATTTAATCGAATTGAGCTACCTGTACTTTCAGTTGCGGCCCAGCAAATATAGTAAGTTAAGCCTATATCATTTTATAGGGATTTATTATTAATCTTCATATTTCTAAAGCATCGTTTTGACAGCTAGAAAGGAGAAACGAGCAACTTTTATATTTTTAGATGGTGATGTAGTTTCTCTTAATCCTGAATTCGGCATTTTTATTACAATGAACCCTGGCTATGCTGGTCGTCAAGAGTTACCTGAAAACCTTAAAATTATGTTTCGCACCGTAGCCATGATGGTCCCAGATCGCCAGATAATTATAAGGGTTAAAATGGCAAGCTGTGGTTTCAAAGAAAATGTTGTCTTGTCAAGGAAAATGTATACCTTGTACAAATTGTGCGAAGAACAGTTGTCTAAACAAGTTCATTATGATTTTGGTCTTCGTAATATATTATCTGTTCTTCGTACTTTAGGTTCTCAAAAGCGATCAAATCCAAATGATACTGAGGAAACAATAGTCATGCGTGTATTACGAGATATGAATGTCTCAAAATTAATTGACGAAGATGAAGGACTATTTGTGTCTTTGGTGGATGATATGTTTCCAGGTATAAAATTGACAACTAATGTTTACAAAGATCTTCAAAGAGCAATTATTAAGACATGCGATGAATTAGGTTACGTAAATAATCCCGAGTGGAACCTAAAAGTTGTCCAACTATATGAGACGTCTCTTGTTCGGCATGGTCTAATGCTAATGGGACCCACTGGATCAGGTAAAACAAGCTGTACCCTCTGTATGCTTAGATGCTTTACAGAAATGGGCAGAACTCATAAAGAAATGAGAATGAATCCAAAAGCCATAACGGCACCACAAATGTTTGGAAGATTAGATGTGGCCACAAACGATTGGACCGATGGAATTTTTTCAACACTTTGGCGACGTTCCCTTAAAGTTCCACAACACCAAAACTGTTGGATTGTTTTGGATGGTCCAGTTGATGCTGTTTGGATTGAGAATTTAAATTCTGTTCTTGATGACAATAAGACATTAACATTAGCAAATGGCGATCGAATAAAAATGGCGGATAACTCAAAGCTGGTATTTGAACCAGATAATGTCGATAATGCGTCTCCTGCTACAGTCAGTCGGGTCGGCATGGTATTTACCAGTTCGTCTGTTTTAAGCTGGAGAATATATATGGAGGCCTGGTTATTAAGGCAGGGAGAAGATAGTGAAGTTTTTCGGCGATGTTATGAAGCTCTTTATGATGATGCTCATGTTTTTCTACAGTCTAGACTTACCTCAAAGATGAGAATTCTTGAGGCTATATATATACGTCAAATGTTAGATATTATGGATGGATTGTTAATGGACATATCTTTACGTACTGAAAAAGCTTTAGAGCGTATATTTTTATTTTCGCTAATGTGGGCATTAGGCGCTGTTCTAGAACTTGGGGAGCGAGAAAAATTAGAGGAATTTCTTCTTAAGCATGCATCTAAATTACGTAAGTTATGCGAGAGTCAAGGAGAATTATAAATTGTTTTTTTTTTCCTATTTTAAATACCACTACTATTTTTGCCGCTGTCTAATTTTTTTGTTCAATTTTTTCCTTTGTGCCAAAAGTTGCAAGATAAGAAAAGATTTAAGTACGTTTACGACAAGCTTTACAAAATCGTTTTCCAAATTCACAGCATCAGTTTAAATTTCGTCTTCCTTGATTATCGCGAATAAAGTGTCTAAAAATTTGTGGGGCCTAGCGGTCTTTTAAGCGATGTTTGCAATAATGGGTGAGGTCGGTCATTCCAATTTATGGTCAATGCTAAGTCAATTGGTATACTTGATAAACGGAAGATCACGTCATTAGTAGGGTAAATTAATCTTCTGTGTATTTATACCCGGTACCCATAAGGAACAAGGGTTTTATAACATAGTTCCAACCGAGAATATATGTAACAGAGGGAGATTTCTCCGACCCTATAAGGAATATATATTCTTGATCAGCGTCACCAGTCTAGTCGATTTAGCCATGTTCACCTGTCCGTCTTTCAGTTCGTGTGTACATCAGATCGCATAGTCTAGTCTCCTATTCTCATCTGTTGAACGCATGTCAGGTTTGTTTCAAATTTTGACAAGTCCACCTCCGCCCTCGAAAACCATTTAAAATGTATAACTATGCTATAATTGTGATATCTTGAGTGAAATCGGGTAATAAATATATTTGGGGCGTCTCAAGGTGCGAGCATACCTAAGAAATCGAGACGAGATCAACATCGACTAAAGGAGTGTCATCACGACGAAGATATATAGTAATCAAACGCTAGGAATTAGGACGAGTTCAAATCCGAGGATGAGAGCAACCACGAGGACTCAGACGACGAGCGAAGAGCACGGAGTTGACGCGATGAATCCAGAGAGGGCAAAACGACGACGAGAAAGACGAAATGAGATTGAGTTAGCAACGAAGACGGTTTTACGACGACGAGGCAATATCGACGAAAGAGTTTTTGTTTTTCTTATTTCAAACTAACTTACATTTTATAAACAATATAATCAATAAAACCATACCTATCCATTAATTTATATAAAGCAAACAGACATGTATGTACAAAATGTACATTTGTGTTGGCAGTTCGAATGGGAATTACTCAACTTGTCCCTAACAACATTTATCCGTATTGGTACTTTGTCATTTCTTTTCATAAATATGAATATAATAGAAATAGTGAATTAGCCATGTCCATTTGCCTTCTAGTGTCACCACATTGCTTTGGGTACCAGTTTTCTCACAGTCGGTAATATTCGACTGTAGCTTCCCTACTGGTATTTCTTTGGCAATCTCGACATTTGAGCTGCTTTCTTCAATATAATGCAAACTATGGTCCCTTGGTCAGTTAATACTCGAATTGCTTTCCATTCTTCGCTTGCATCTTGGACTTTAATATTCTTTTCTCTCTTTTTGATATATGCGCCCATGTAGCAGACCATGGTGATTTACCACACTAAGAGCATTCCTGCCTCGATGCGCAAAATTTTAATTTTTCTGTGATGGTCAGGTGACTGCATTTGATACAATTGTGTGATTTGTATCCTAGAGCGCGACACTATTCCCAGTTGCCACCCATAACCGCTGTTAATACTTTTGAGTTTTAGTTTGTTACGTTTCTGGGTTGTCTTAATGGTTTTATGGCTTGTAGATGTTTCTCTAAGAACTCAAACTTATTTCGAATTGTCTGATCCTCTCTTGTCGAATTTTAAGAGTGATAATAATTCTGCTCTCCCTTTCCTTAATAATATTCCAGAAAGAAAAACATCGGAGTTCTAATGCAATGCCCACGCCATGCCCACCGTACTAATTCATTAATTAAGTGTACTTTATAAGACCCTGTCGCGAAATTGAACAGTCGATAGAATTCCTAAATTTTCCTACTTCTTTGTTTTTTCTTTCCAGCTCTCCTGCTTTTGTTGTTATCTTTCCGTGGTTGGTTATGGCTTCTTTTATCAGGTCTGGTATTATTTTATCGTCAATTGATTTGGTCCTGACCCTGACCCATCGTGTTTTTCCCAGAACTCTTGCGCCTTTTCCAGTACTCTATTGAATTTATTTTAAAACTTCCATATATTTTTATCGGTGACTGTGCCTTAGAAAGCGCATTTTGGGTATACTCTGTCGCTGTTGATTTTCGTTGGTTATAGATTAATATGAATGCAAGTCTCCGCTATCGCTCCAACATAAGCCTCGTTTCGATTCTCGATCCTTGTGAGCTCTTGAAGCTCGTGGTTGTAGACACTCCTAGGTCTCAAGCCTCCTGTTTTCTATTGTGGACGTCCCATGTCGTCGTAGCAATGATTTTTTGTTGATTCGTCTCACGACGATTGTCGATCCTATCCCTCACAGCAGACTCAGGACTTCAATGTAATTTTTTATTATTTCCTACGCCTTGCAGTAATCGCCTTGGCATACTAGAATATACTGATAGGTTTGGCAGTCTTCGGGAGCAAACATCTGTAGACTTCGTTCCGCTCCGTACAACTGGCAATGTATACAGCTAACCAACGAGTCCCATACTAAACACAACAGCATTTCGTTAGGAACTGGCTTGCTATAAATATAAAAACTCTAGGGGTTCATCTATGATTAAGAATTTTGTATAAACTTGAATGTCACTCTGACACTACTGCTGTTAGAGCAGAGATAGACTTTCTAAATGCGTACGTTTCCTGTCATATGATGGCATGTTATTTTTCGTTGACGATTGCCAAATCGTCTTTTTTTATTAAAATCTGTCATTTGCTTCTCTTTGGAAACTTCTTGAAATATTCGACTTTAATCTCATAGAAAATATTGGCTGAGCACCTTTAGTCGTTGGCATCGGTTTAGAATATAACAGGTTCGCCAGGCTTGTCATGAAACGCACTGCAGTAAGCGCGGGTTTATCGGAATGATCATGGGAGATCGCTGAGATCGGTCTACAGTTCAGACATGCTTCTATAAGGCATATGAGCGTGGATAACTCTTCCCGTCGATTTGTTACTCACTTGTCCAGATATTGGCCTATACTGCAAATGGGAACAGTCACACAGCAGAATCAAAGCTCCTTTCGATTTGCGAGAATTCGCAATTATTGACGTTTCGTAGAGCTTGCTCCTACTATATCAAGGAAATATACCGAGCGTAAATGATTTGTGGAAAACCAGTCGAGCTAAGAGTTGGTAGCAACTACTCAGTAGCTAAAATAACTTTGTATGAGCTCCAGCATGTACATGTAATTGAAAATGATGTGAGACCTCGTGCTTTTCCTCTTCGCAAGTTCCTCATACAGTATTGTGCTTTGACTTTTTGACAAGCGAACATAAAACAAAAAAGACGTAAAACTATCATCTAAAGCTCGTATCCCCTTGCTTATTTCGATCAAATATTCTTTGAAATGTCGTGTATGAAAGGTTTAGTAGGATTGGCTGATATATCTTAGTGATATTGGCATTGAGAACGAATTAAAAAATAAGCCAGTAGAGAATTTAATGGATGTGATCCGACTAAAGTTCTGGAAAAAGATGTAGATGTCAGTCAAACACCTTCCATTCGACGAAGGACTAGAGGCGTTGAATATCACATAAACCTATGTAGTGGCACTTTCGGTTTAAAAACCGCTTGGCATCATATTTACTCTTTGATGACTAAGCCTTATGTGTTTTGGAGAACAGCATATTTTTTTAGGGTATTCTCAGTCCTCAAGCCCGAAGTGGATTTGTTCAGAATCATGAAAGTTGTTTGAATGAAATTTTGTTCCAGAAATTGAACTGATTCACTCAACACTTTCCTGGGAGAATCATTGCAGGCTTCGGCCTGATTTATAACATTGTAGTTGAGGATAAAGCCATCAGGTCTCCTATCCTAGCAAAGCGCCCCACATCTTAGATTAGAGGGGATCCGCAAAAAAAAAAAAAGTATTTTCTAATACTCCGCCATTAACAAGATCGATTGTACTCGTCGGCATATTTCTGACCAGATTGGGCAATACTAAAGCGATATTATCGATTTTCAGCATTGGCTTTGCCAGGGTGAGTATCTGGAATTGGCACATTTTTTGAGAGAGTCCATGTTGAAGCACTACTCATGCGGATTTAAAACCATCATGAGTGAGCGGAGAATTTGCAACAAAGGATTTTTATCCGCCGCTAACCTTCGCATTCAAGAAAAACAAAACAAACAATTCACTGGCATCAGCAAGGAAATGTTTACATAAATTCGAAAGACCAATAAAGAAAGACCAAAATAAATGAAAATAAAATCTATTGCGTGGGATGGTTTTCTACGGAGATGTTTTTTAATCAGTGATATCGATCATAATCATATATGCACAAAAGGTATGGCTGCTGTTCGGAAATTAATAATTATGAGTGATGGAAAGTGAAATAATAGTGCTGGCTTGGATATTCCGCTTGCTTGGTAATACTCTCCAGATTGCAATTGGAAAACGGAGTCCTAGTTCTGGTTGGATGAGCGTCAGGTACATGTCCACACCCAGCACGACGGAGTGCTGGAAGACCGGTTAAAATTCGGATCTGACAGGATGATATACTGGATTGGAGCGGAAGACCAACTCGTACTGTGGAATCTCGGGATGAATTGGGATGAGAGAGGCCTTGCACACTCTCTTATCACCAATCGCCAGAATAGGGAGCCCCATAGCGTCGGCCAAAAAACAGCCATTGCGGCTTAGGCTCGAGCACTCATCAATCATCGCTCGCACGTCGAGTCGGTTTAAGTCGTTCAGCGGTGGGAAGGATAGCTGTAGTTGTGTGGGAAAACACTTTGTAGAACCGTGGTTGCTTGAAGACGTGCTTCGGCATTGGCGGTTCGTTTTGGGGTCCGGCGGTGGAGATGTGGCACATTCTTTGACTTATTTACTGTGGGACTTATTTCTTATATGTGGACGGAAAAATATTGTATACGTTGACTGAATGGGATTTCAAATAGTTCTTACACAATACTTATGTTGACGACGTAGTACTTAAAAAATTGTATGCATTGATTGAATGTAATATCAAGTGCATCTTAGGGTCTGGTTTCTTGTGCATAATCACATATTTGAACAGAGACTGATGGGAGTGAATTAAGTCATATAAATGAAAAAGAATTTATACAAAATATTTATATTATGAAATCAAATTTTGTTTTACTTTGTAAAAGAAAATATAAAATAATATTACAACTGGAGTATTAATTAATGATGTGAATAGCTAATATAGTAGTATAGTTTATCGATAGAATAAGAATCGATACTTTATACAGGAATCACTACTTTTCCCGAGAGCCGAACGGGAACCCTTAACAATTAATATCTGAAGAGCCTATAATGGATTGTTTAATTTAAGTAAGCTAAAATTCTGATTTTTTTTTAATTTTATTGTATTGTGGCTAGCGTAATAATGTATTAGATAAGAAAAATTGTCGCACTAATATATAATATATAACAGAATAAATAATAGACAAAAAAGGCGGCGGAGAAGATTAAATGATGTATAAATAATAAAATATACAAAATTTCAATTTATTGTTGATGTGTACATTTTTAATTTTTAAGAAAGGATTTATTTCAACTAGAACAGGACCCACTTGAGTGTTGATGCGCCTGGCATTTGTTCATAAGTACTGCCCGAAACCTACGCTTCGCGGCCGAACATTGGGACATTGGAACGATCGAGGTCCTTAGGAGCGGGAGGAAAAAAAAATAGCGAGACCGTTTCTACACAATTAAGTTTCCCAGTGATTTAGCTCTCTGGATATATATTCCATATAATATGTGTATCTTGTTTATAGAGATATTCCGCCTGATTTATCACTGAGCTAAATGCTCATGTCAGATGAATTTATTTGTTGGATGACCTTTCGATACTCACTTTTTGAGAGATATTGCGCAGTTGGCAGGAGGGCTTTAAGTTGAAAAGCAGGCCGTCACCTAACATACGATCAAGTCCTTTTTGTATATCAGGAAAGTGTGAAAGCTTGTTCTGTGGTACCATGTTTGCTTCTTGAACCGAACTGGTGGTCGAGAATGGCAGCCTGAACACATCATAGTGACATTATTCTACTAGTGTGGGCACCAAACTTGGCTCATCGCAACAAGGCTCATCGATATCATGTATATACGTAAGATGAAGTTAAACTGGAGGTTTGGAAGCATCCTTCCTTGGTAGGGCCATGGCGACTTTGCTATCAGTGCCATTGAAATCTGGAGCTTTACAGAGGTTCTGGTTCTTCTGGACTTGGAGAATTTGTCAAACATGTCCTGATACTTGATCGTGACGGCCAAGATAACCAAAGCAAGGACTTCATCCAAGCTCGACTTTATTTATATAACAATAAAAGTGTACAGAAATGATCTTCCTATAGATAATCGACTATTTGGTTATTCGATTACTCCATTATTTAATTTTAATTAATACTACATGTCGTGATATAGTAGTAAGGAGATCTTAAAGGCGCGAACATGCCTCTTCCAACCCTTCTCTCCCTTGTCTTCAGGGTCATAACTTCAATAACGCCATTCGATTGTTAGAATGAGTAAAAAAAATTCACCCGGTTCTTCTATTCTTCCTAACTAGTTTTTAGGAGGACGGTTATCTTCTGCAATAAGTAGTACAGTGCCCTCTACAATATTTAATTGTAATTTTTGGTTTTAAATAAATATATATGAATAAATACATTTGTACTAAAATGCTTTCAAAACTTAAGTAAATGAGTTATTGGGAGATATTAAATAATAACTTTTCTATGCATCCTTATCTTCTGTAATATATAAATGTTTGTTGGCAGCACCAAAGGGGTTTGCTAAATATATTCTTAGCAACATTTGTGTACATTTATCTTATTTTCTTTTTTCTTCCCTGATCAACTTAATTATAAATATATTTCTTACAAATTTTAACATAATTTGACAAAATGAATTAGCTATGTCCATTTGCCTTTTATTTTCACCCACAAGCATTGAATTCCGGGTATCACACAGCTCGTCTTTAGCTTCCTACTTCTTTTTAAGTGTAAATTTACTGAACCATTACTTCTGTGTTTCTTAACATATAATTTTAGGTTGGCCTAAACGGGGTATCAATGAAACCATATTTGAGTATTATGTGGACGATAATGGGAATTGGCAGCATTGGAGCACTCGAGTAGAAGAATTTCGATATCCAGAAGATGAAATACCGGAGTTTGCATCTATTTTGGTACCAAATGTAGACAACGTTCGCACTGCATTTCTTATAAACAATAGTGCTAAACAACTTAAACAAGTTTTATTAATCGGAGAGCAGGGGACGGCTAAGACAGTAATGATTAAAGCATATATGGGTCACTATGACCCAGAAGTTCATATCTTTAAATCTTTTAATTTTTCATCTGCGACGACACCCAACATGTTTCAGGTAAGATATAAGATTTATTTGTATTATCCAAGACGACATTAATTTAGAACATGTTGTATATATGTTTTAGATGACTATAAATTCCGTAGCAGCTTAAT